>JNDP01001017.1:0-36613 GCA_000696975.1 Apophysomyces trapeziformis B9324
TACTTGCGTCACTCTGTCATAAACGTGCTGTAGTTAGGCCACCAACTCTTGGGCTAAGTTCTTAGTGAGACACTTACACACGCTGTTTAATTTTCACTCTCTGAAAAAGAAAGCGAGGCACAAAGCGCCGAGACCAGTAGCCGGCAAACATCCCTCTTTTCATGATGCCCAAGGGCTAAGCCGGTAACTGGTACTATTTTATGTCTATTGGAAGGAAGGGATGGTGAAAATCTGCGTTTTCGTAGCCGTTAACTAGATATATCGATGAAAATAATGCATCTGAGAATTCTTGGGCGCCATATACATTCCAAAAAATCGACAGCTGTATAGGGTGAATGATATCAATGCTCTACTATGATTGACTTAGTCGTGTTTTAATATTTCTTGGGTCAAAGTAAGACGGAAGAAGTAATTTATCACAGACTGTTCCTGGTATCAGCCATGACAGAGCAACACAGGGCTGATGTTAGTAGGCTATAGCCTCATAAGCTGTGTCTCAAAGTTGGTCAGTGTGTTGTGCTTTATCCGTAGGCTAGCTTCTCAAATTGCTCTCTCTTTTTAATAGTATGTGCCGATTTATTATAGACTTATGCCTCATTTTGAAGGCAGATATAGCCGTTGATGTACTAAAATGTCAGATCGCCTATATTCGGCTCATCGGTATGTCATCTTCGGATACTGACCCTCTTCAGTTTATTTTATGCCATTTCTCCAATAAATATGCATTTGCAAAGCATTTTGTTAATGAAATGCATCAAAAGTTTAGGTAAAATATATGCAAAAGTTCAAACGCTACATGAGTGTTCCGTTGACTGAGAGGTGTTAAAAAGGAAGGAGTGAGATAATGCCACGAGTCAAACAAGTTAACATCAGTGTTGTATTCTCCATCGAGTGACCGGTTAAAAGAAAATAAAAGACCATATATGAAAGCTGCGGACAGATTTTGTTGTCATTTCTTTTTATTTTTCTTCAATCCCATAATGGATAAGCATAAAAACCGCAAAAGACCTATTGAAGAGGAAGATGATGACTTCCAGCCGCCTATTGTCATTCAACGCAAGACAAATTCAGGTAAGCAGTAATGCTTTTATGACCGTGGCGTATTGGCAGCTAAATTGCGATTTGATTAAAGTTGGCCCCATTGCCAAAAAGAAGAAAGGAAAAGAAAAGGCTATAGACTCAGCCGATGTCGCGCAAAAGGATACTTATGAGACAGTGAGTTCACTCCACAAATACACTGAAAGCATTCCTGAAGCAGGTACTTAACTTTTCCCCACGCTTCCGGGATCTTGCTTACAAATTCTCGCAGGTCCATCGTCCGTAAAGAAGTCAAAAGCTCTGATCAAGGCTGAAAAGGCGTATGAAAAGAGAAGCGCAAAATATGAAGCAAAAGCAGAGTTACAACAAGCAAGCGTACAGGAAAAGTTGTCAAGCGGCAAGGCATTAAGATGTCCCACTTGCGGAGGGACCGGTCATCAGAGAAGCACAAGCAAATTGTGTAAAGGTCCTACCACAAAAAGGAAGCCTCCGAAAAACTTTAAGCAAACGCGAGTAATCAAAGCCTCGCTGTCAAACACCTGTCGGAGCACAAGCTTTGTTGCAAATGTCAGAGAATGTGTAAAGCATGTGCGAGACATGACATATGCTGAGTCTCTCTTTGCCAACTTTTACTTCGTAAAGCTACTTTCCGAATCAAAAGAGATTCCCCCAATCACCCATCAGCTGTGCTACACACTTTTTGCATTAATTGCAGGTGAAGCACATAATGCCGATGAAAGCCTGAAAAACGAGTTTGCCACTTTCCAAGAGAACCTTGGTAATTTTCGTGAAAGCAAGTTCAAGTCGAAAGGATTCATGACAGTCGTCTCAAGTGCGGCCAAAGAATACGAAGAGGCGATTCGCAATCATGTGTGCGCAAACTTTCAGAAAAAGACAACGCAGTACCTGTTGATTTGCATGTCTGACAAGAACGATGAAGCCTTCTGGGAGTCGTCCACAGTGAAAGATCGCAATACTATGGCGGAGTACATGTACAAGAAGATATGCGATATTGATTGTCAATGGCCTACATCAATTGACAAAAATCAAGGCATTATAGACATATCCGAATCACTGGTGAAATTGGTTCGCTCTACACTTGGTGTAACCACCATTGACGAGAACATTTTTGAGTGCCAAACCTCATTTGTTTTTGCCCTGGTTATTTCAAGTCATGAAGAGATTTGAGCAAAAAATTGCCATTACCGAAGGCAAACCACAAAACCATGTTTCAACAGCATACGTTCACCGGATGGTGGAAGAAGTAAGTTAACTTTGTTGTTTCTTAAATTTCGGTATATTGATTCTATTCCCGTTTCCAGCTGGTAAACACGAACCCACTATCTAAGTGACTTCGATCAAGTCCCAAGTATGCAGTTCGAGAAGCAATCAGAAAAAATCTTCGCTTCGGCTCCCAAAGAGATTTAAACCACTCCCTGAAGCCGAAATGACCAGTCTTAAATCATTTATCAGAGAAACAATTGATGCCATTGAAAGCAAAACATTTGCTCCGGAAAAATATGCCGATCCAAAGGGAACCCGGAAGTTTACAATGCTGCCCGTTTACACCTTTCAGATGCGACACGTTACTGTTGACAATCAAGCATTGGCACGTCTTCTGTTTCAAGCCGGTAGACGAGAAAATCAGACACCTGTACATCCTTCAGAAACTCGACGTGAGTACTTTGATTTGTTCGACATGGCCAAAATCGGCTATCCTACCTATGAAAGCCTAGAAAATGAAAAGACAATAATTCTGGTAAGCCAATGGCATTCGTATGTTGAATTACTAAAGCGCTTGAAGGGACGTCATCCGTACTGACGGGTGGACGTGGAGTTCATATTCAAGAAGTACAAAGAACCGTTTGACCCTAAAAAGAAACTTCTCACTCCGCCAATCTGAAAGGTAAATACGATAACGCAGTCATCTGGGGTGTCGATCCAGGTGTTTCAAGTGTGTTTGTGGCTGCGGATGGCAACCCTTCGTCACCGCACCGAGTTCGCACGAGCACAACTACCGAGTACTACTCGATCTGTGGTTACAATCGTGCAAACCAAGGGCGGAAACAGTATATGGATGCCGAGCCTGAAGCCAAAAGGTTGATCGACGATATACCGTCTCTCAAAACGACCGACCTACAGAAGTTCACTGACTCTGCGAAATATATCATGCAGCACTACGAAACGATTACTGAATTCTATAGCAGAGATCTGAGGTAGGATTGCCGTCATATTACCTGTTATGTAACGATAGTCTAGGTATAACAAACTCAAATTCAAATCATACATCGGCAAACAGAAAGGAAGAGCCGAAATAGCGAAGAGGCTCCTCTCTGGTAGTAAAAAATACAACAGCGACAGTTCTCAGAATCAAAAAATGCCGAATGAAAAGAAATGGGTTGCTCATTGTCGCAACGACAAGCATGACGAAAGAAATGGGCCTATAATAATTGCTTATGGCAATGGGACTTTTTCAGGCTCAATGAATGGTCGGGTGGCTGCCCCAACGAAAGCGATAGTTAAAGAATTAAAACGTCAAGCTTTTAGAAGAAAGGTAATGTTTAAGTCATGCTATTTACTTCTGATTTTTTTGTTTGACAGTCGCCAACCTATGTCTTTATGGTTGATGAGTACGTAACTTCGCAAGTATGCCCACGTTGCAGGGAAAAAAGCCTCCAAAAAAACAAGGAGCGCCCGGATGCAAGTGGTCAAGAAGGCGCAGGGATACATGCTGTGTTGGTTTGTCAGAAAGAATCATGCCCGGCAATGTACTGGAACCGCGATCATATGGCTGCCATGAATATCCGAGAAATATTCTTATACATGATGAACAATAAGGATGAACGACCACCACAATTTCGGCGACGTGCTTCCACTTGAAAAGTATAGAAGAATGACTATAGTATCCCTTAACTTGTTAGCAATAATATTAAAGCATAGAGTTTCTACCTAGAGTTTCTGCCACATTTCATATAAGCATATTCCGTACGACTGTGTTAAGCTGAAAAGCCATTGTAAATTCCGTTCAGATAATGAAACTTTGTTTATATTGTACCGTATAGTACTACTGTACTAAATTGCATTCACATTGCGCTGAACCCGCTAAGTTAGATGCAAAATCGAGTATTATCACCTTCGGTCTTATATGGAGACAACTGTTACGGGTCTGTATCGAACGTTAGCGTATGTACAAAGCAAGAGACGTTGTACCAAGCAAATCATCCTGAATGTGAACAAAAGGAATAAAATAAGTATAGAGGAAAACCTTGCAATTGATGGTTATTATTACAAGAGTTTGTATAACATATCAAACATATTCGTAGCCTAAGAAATACTGATTTAATTCGCCAACCTGTTTTCTTGATTTCTTATGCGACTTATCTACGTTGTGGCATTGATAGTTTAACATTACGGAGTCGGAACAGCCGTACCCATATGGTTAGACGAAGAACAGGATGAAAAGAAAGAACTTCAGATGCTATCATGGATTTGACTGCTGTGAACGAATCTATTTGTCTGCTCAGTAAGAGTTTACATAACCAAAGTGAGAGAATCAAGATCCGTCTTGCGTGGCTGTCTTTACTGGCAGATATCCGTGTTCCCATTTTGGATATAGTGAATGCTCCCAAAACTACGCTTTTGTTCGTTAACTAGCTGCCCTGTCCGCTTGCGCAACAATAACTTTCAGAGTGGCACTAAAGCATCACACGATGTTCATAGCAAGCGGTTTAGGGCGTGAATGTGTGGACATGCTGTTTTCTGGAATAAATAAAGGGATGGTCCTTCTAAACAACGTCGAACTCTTTTTTTTCTTTTTATTACCGTTTTTACTCCAAAAAGTATTATCCGTCCACTGTTGGTATAGACCAACTCCGTGTTACGTAGTTGTGTTACCGTTCATGTTTGGAGGAGGTCCGCTTGATTCTCTGGATTTCATCTTTTGACTTTCTCTGTTTCCTTCCACAGCCTTCTATTGAGTATCAGCGTCTACAAAGAGGTTGACGTTTACTCTCAATGGGGAATAATGCATGTCACTAACAACTTCGGACTATTATAGTGAGCAAATAGTTACATCAGTCAAGCGTTTGGATATAGCTCTTGACATGGAGTCTCGCAATATCAGGTAGCATGGCCGTACGGTTGTTATTCACCACCCCACTACTGAATTATACCAAACGCACAGGACCGGTGCCAGTCCTTATGCATTGGAATTGCAAGGTTGATTATAGACGGACGTGTGTTAAAATTGCAGGAACCTTGCCCAAATCAGCTTGTTAAGAACCTCATCCGATTTTGTCCGCTCTATGTCGTAACTCCGAAAGCGGGGGCCAATCAACTTTCAGTCTTTTTCCTTACTTTTTTGCGTGCCCACTTTTTTTTGCTTTTTTTTTTTATTTTTTTTTTATTTTCACACAATAAACAGCACAAAGCAAGGCCATTACCCTTGCACTCTTTTATTGAAATCTGTCACTTACTTCCTTATACATTAAACGCACACTATTCTTAAGCGAAAAGCAGAAACATACAACAGTACTACTGTTCATTTCCATAACGACGCAATAAGCCTTCCTTACCCATGGCGTTTCGTTTCAATTGGCCAGAATTCGATAACGAGTTCTACGACGAAGCTCAATCGCAATTGGAAGCGGCATTGAACAAGGGAAACAAACCAAAAAATATTGTGGACCATATTGCAGTGAAGGAGCTCCATATGGGCACCCAGGTTGGATAATGCGGTGTGGAGACATGTTATCTCGAAACGACTAATCATTTGGATGATATCTAATAGCCGCCAGAATTGGAAATTTTGGAAATCGGCGAGCTATCCACAGACAAATTTCGTGGCATCTTTAAACTGACATATGCTGGTGATGCCTACATTGTTTTACAGACAAAAGTTCAGGTATGTTCTTTGCAGTTTACTCCCTTTGAAACAGTCTATATAAACTGTATTCTATTCTTGCTAATGATTAGGCCAATCCAATGCATTCGAAGCAATCTGATCTACCAAGGCATACAAGACCAAGTATTTTGGCAGCCGACCAACCGTTAGTTGTTCCCATGTTACTTCGAATCAGCGACCTTAAACTGCGCGGTATCGTGGTATTGGTGGTGTCGAAAACTAAGGGTATTACCCTGGTTTTCAAAAACGATCCGCTCGAAAGCATCTTGGTTAGCTCTACGTTTGACAGTGTAACAAGCGTTCGTAATTTCTTGCAGAGAGAGATCGAGAAACAGTTACGAAACTTGTTTCAGGAAGATTTACCAGTCATGATACACAACCTTAGTTTGCGTCATATACAGAGTGAACAGGAAAAGGCAAAAAAACAACAACAAGAAGAAAGGTTGAAAATGCAACGGTTACGCAAGATGGAGCGCGATCGCCAAAAGCGTGCAAATGGCGGTGTTCCGTCCCCTCCGCTGTCCGTGTTTTCAGATCCTGGGGCACAAGGAAACCGTACACCAATACCCAATCTACCTATGAGCTCACCATATGACTGCCTCTCCATGCCTGACCTGTCACCAAACTTACCTACCTCTGGGCAATCACAAGTGATCACTCCTTCGATCAGTGCCCGACTATCTTCACCTTCGGATTATCCATATTTGGATGATGCCTTCCTAGAGTGTATACCAACAGGCTCCTTTCGCTCGTCAGTACCACCTGGAACGTTTAGCGATCTGTACAACAGCGAACATGTGTTGCGAAAGGGCTCTCTACGAAGTACAGTGGATGGCTACTTCGATGGCATCGGCTCTGTGCACAATACATCGTCTATCGATAGTGGTCGAACAGCAACTCAACAACAGCAGATGTATCGCTCATCTTTTCCCGCAGGCGCGCCAGTCACAGCCGCCAATCTCTCTACGTTGAACCGGCTTTACAATTACCGATTTGCAATGATGAATGGTCAAGTCCCGTTCTATGCAGACCAGCAACAACAAAGCTACGAGGATACTCAATCGGAAGTGGATTCTTCATGCATCAATGACTCGCCTTCTTCGGTTCAATCTTTAGCGGCCCATGATATATATGTGGATGATGTGGATGCTCCATGGTATGTCACTGAGGGCCCTGAATTGCCATCGTCCCACAACATAGAGCAACCGTTTACCCTTCCGTTGGATCAAGAAATCGTGGTAAACCCGAGTGAGAATGTCATTGCACACAAACTAGCTCAGTTGACCTGCATAAACCACACCATCTCTCCGTTCGCCTACACCATAGACCATTTCACTTACCGCAGCCTACCACACACCGTCAAGAAAGTGGATTCTAAGCCGAAACATAAGAAGATACCCAAACGACGTATCATTAGGCTCAACACCCAGAGTTCTTTATCCTCATGACTTCCCTCTCTCATCCTTTTTTCTATGTCTATTATATCACCTTCTGTACAGCATTTTTTGTTTCTGCATTGCTTTAGTTTTTATGATAGTTTTCCCTTTTTTTTTTCTGCTACCAAAAACGAAGAAAAAAAGAAAACCAGTTTACTACTCTCAGATTGGACTGTCAGGTTTCTCATCTAGGCTGTTGATGACTTGTCGCCTTTGAGTAAAACACGTTGCGTACGTTAAGGGAACGCATATCCCGTGTATGGCCACATGTGGAAGAAAAGCCTACTAGGAATTGGATGTTATTCTCTATTACATTAACCCTAATAATCAAATCGACTTCCAGATCGGCCCTTGTTGAGGTTTTGGCTTTTATGTACGGCATACCACATCATGTATAGCGAAGAAGCGGGTAGAAGGTACGTAGGAGCAAAGGAAGGACTTGTTTGATAAGACCCAATCGGCCTATTACGTCCAAGCGTTGACATGTAGATGATTGATCGGGCATTCGACCAATGGTTTATCAATACCTTATCTTTCTTTGTCTCATTCGTTCCCTTTTTCTCATTCTATATAGATTGACTTTCTCGTACGTTTCCAGAACGTTCGAATGGACTACATTCATCTTCTTTCTTTTGTTCATGATGGACGCAAAATTTTTATTTATAGTAGCGTGAAAATTTCCTTTCAATAAAACAGTAAACTGTACAAAGAGAACGAAGAAAAAAAGACGTTTAAAACGATGGAAATCCAAAAAGAAACAGAAAAATGCACAAACAAAACGAGGAACTTTTTCAAAGCTTTTCTATGTGGAGCGTTCTGCACTAACGGGTACGTGCCCATAACCAAGGATCCACCACCATATCGCTTCATAGCAAAAGACGAATTGGCGTAAGGTTTGTACCATACTAAGTCTTTGTTCTCTAAAGCGCGAGATGGTGTCCAGCAACATATCTTGGTTGCTACTGACCTGTTCGCGGCATAGTTTTCTCAAGACAGTGTCAATCGTACAGAAGGCCCCTGATCGTCCACAACCCGCTGAGCAGTGTACGATCATAGGTCCCACAGGGATAGGATTCGTCTCCTCGGCTTGTTGTTGCTCGTGTAACGTCTGGGCTTCATCTGCTGCATAGACGATCTGGAGAGTACCGATGGGGGTATCTGGGACACCAAAGTCCATCCATCCGGTATACTGCAAATGTGTCAAAGGCCGCCGGACCATATTGCCAGCTCGTGACAAGACCAGTTGTCTGATAATGATGCAATCATCGTCGGCTTCGCCGACCGGTCTTACTGTTTCCGATAATAACGTCACCGTTAAGGTGCCATAAGATACGGGTTGACCGACCACGGAGGGCCAATACCGATGGCATTTAATCTAAACAAAAGAGGAATGGAGTAAGCGATATGGTTATTTCCTGCGATAAAAGGAAAGCGGTTTTGTAACTTGCCTTATTCATTTCTTCTTCTTTGGTAAGCATTACCAATACGCGTGAATTTTGCTCCCAGACCACTTGCCAAAAATCGGCAAAGGTATCGGGCATTGGGCCTTGTGTAGAGATGTATCTTCGATAGGGTTGTGGGCCTTGGAGTTTCATTGTCTGCAGAGATGTATAGCTGACGTGATCGGTGGAGATGTTGTTGTTGTTGTTGTTGTTGTTGGTGGTGGTGGTAGTGGAGGAGGAGGAGGAAGAGGAGGAGGGAACGGTGATGCTGCTGCGTGCAGCGATAGTATCTGCGTATTGAATATAGCTTGCATTGATATATCCCGTGCCTGTTTGAGGCTGGGCAACCTTTACACGTGTATATTCTATATGACATCATGAGCCAAGATAGACGAGGGAAAGGGGAAAAAAGGGTTCGGCAAATTTACCGTATGGCCAGATATTTGTGTACCGGTTCAACGATCCCATTTCGATGCCCGCAACGATACTCAGGGGGAATTCTTCCGGATTATTGGTGTGTTTGGAATGAAATAACATCACGTTTTGCAATCGCCGTTGTTCAATGCGTTCGATTTTCTATTCGGTTCATCCAAGGTTAAGACCAATAGGAACCTTACTACTGTGGTGCCACTTGCCTCATACATCTCCGCTAACAGCTGCGCGCCACTCTCCACCACCGTGTTCTGAAGCCAGGACGGAACCGATAACTCACCATCCTGGATGCAGCATCCAGCAACCAGTCGTGGTTGTCGGGTCAATTTAATGCGGTTAGCTTGGACAGTGCATTCGGAGGGTAAACGTATTGCAAAGCGTTCGCGAATGGGATCATGCGAAAGTTCCATGTTTTGGCGTATATTAGAGAAAAACGGGTTGAATTCCTGGTTCTCAAATTGCGGCATGGGAGCGGTAAAGGGACCAGCGGCTGGTAAAGAGCCAAGGTTCAAAGGAGGGCGTCGACGGGTTTGTTCCGCTGGTTGCTGGGTTGGCATTGGCATGGGAAAAGGTAAGGAGCCTCCCATTCGTCCACCTCTAGGTAGAGGCGATGATTCACATTGATCTGCATGCCTGGAAATAAATCCCTCAAAACCGCCTAAGGACGATGGACACATAAGGTTCGGGTTTTGGGCCATCTAATTTTTTTTGTTTACCTTTTAAATAATGAAGATGACCTCTAAAGCCCGCTCGCCGTAATTTGGTTCCCAAGTAAGAGGCGGCACAGGTTTCAGGGAGGGACTGGGAAGATTGATCATAGAAAACAATCCATTCCACATTTTGCCATTGTTTTAAGCGTTCTCTGTCTGATTCTCGCACAATCGCTTCGTAGACTTTATCCATCGTAAAAGTCATGCGTTTCAGGATGGTGTTAGGGATCGACACATTGATAGCCGTGCGTAGCCGTGCATGAGAGTACTGCACGAAGGATCGGACATCGAGTATCATGATACGATCACGTTGTGCTGTCATTAATTCATAAAGTTGTTGGCTTTCCATAGCAATGACAGTTGAGTTGGCAACCATGGTTGGGGGCTGTCTCATTTCGGGCGGAGTGACAAGGACGGTAGGTTGACTTGCTTGACGAGCGTGAATGGCATTCAAGAAGTCTTGATGGAGAGCAGTGTTAATGGGTGCTGTGTAGTAAGGAGTGCTGACCGCCGACGAGCCTTCCTCGGGGGATAGCATAGAAGGTAGGTTCAGTGGCGTAAAATAAGCTTCACTCGGTTGTGTCCGATGTGTAGGTGACTCGAAAGCTATACTCATTATATAGAAAAATAAGAGTATGAAAAAAGTAGAAAAACAGAAAAGGGAGAGGAATAGAGGAAAAAAAAAGAAGAAGCAAAGAAAAAAAAAGGGAAAGGAGTGAAGTGTTGTACGCTGCAGTTGAACTGTGACCGTACAAGGAAAAAAAAAGGTCTGGATTTTTCCCAAACGACCGATTTCGTGACCTTCCATTGGATATGGAAGATCTCATTTCTATATAGTATCTTTTTATACTAACTATTCAACAGCCGTTTCATTGTAGTATCTTAATCGAGCCTGATTTTGATTCAACTATGCTACAAACCAACAATTGAAAAACACTTCTGTCTAATCCTCTTTTTATCTTGTTTGAATGAACCACATCGCGCTATGATCTATACTCCTCACTTTGTTGCAGGAGAACTAAAAAGAAGTAATGACGTGATATTATGTCCTCGAAAAAGCCAAGAGGTTTGTTGTTGATCCGAAAAATAGAAAATGCAAGTAAAATTCACGCGATCATTTGATCCTGAAAACAACTATCTTGACTATAGTCCATCATGGATGGAAAATAAAGGGGGCAAAGAGGAAACAGCTGGGAGAATCGGGGTGGGGGGGGGAAGAAGAAGGAAGAAAAGTAAGATTAGAGAAACAGTGCGGGTATCCTGCATCTATATTTCTTGCATTAAACGATTGACAAGGTACACTTAAGAGAAGCCATAGATAGAGGAGCATAGAAATGGATTGACCCTGTTATATCATCCTTTTTAATCTTGCATAAAAATATTCAGCATTCATCTCCTATTCTCCATAACAACTTGCTTAGACTCCGGCATGCTTAATGTCTAACCTTATTTCCCTTTTTTTTGTCAACAACATCTCATCCGCATGTCTACATACAAAGAAAAACGAATTGCGCTATTCAGTCATTCTCTCTGTATGCAATATGTCATGGTATTCTAATAGTCCATTTTTCCATTTCATCACCATGACTTTGTTCCATTGCTCGTGGCAATGATCATTTTAACTTATCTTTTTTTTTTCTTTCTCATATTGCACTTGCCTATTTGTCTTACGATCCGTGCAAAGAGGAGGTCAATTTTTTTTTCTTTTTTACCTCAGTGCTGTCCCGTGTAACCTACTGAATAGGCCTATGACGCGCCACAAAGTTCCAGCCCGGTCCATTTCTTCCAAATTACGTCATTGACGTCGCGTCGAATTATCTGTAAAAAAATTGAAACATTTACTGTATAGCAAATCATTTCAGGTATCGGCGATGATGTCGATGGAAATTTTCAATGGGCCAATAATCCACACTATTACTCTGCCCGTTTGGCCCACTGAGAGAAAAAGCACCTCCTTTTTTTTTTTTTTTTTTTTTTTTTTTTTACTTCGGACGTTAATGGCGGTGACAGACCACATGGTTTTAAATGTCCGCTTGATCTTGTGTTACCATGCGGAGCTCTAGGGTTACCTTGAACACCTATTTAGGTAAGCAGCAAGAAATTCAAAGCGAGGACAGACTCTAAAATATCCAGAGTGATTTCTGCACATCCATTACTCTACTTCCACTGGATTAAGACATATATATTCTTCAGCTGCACAAAAGTCAATAGACTTTAGCTTTTCCATAGAGATGGAATGCATATTACATTATTGTCAGAAAATACAGTTGCCTGATAATTTTTATAGATCCATCGCTTATTGATTGACCTTATTTATACAGTTTTTTCTTTTCCACAAGATTACAAAGTTATTGTTTCTCGTTTGTTTTAAACATCTTCGCTGAAAAAAGAACTACTAGCTGCTGTTGTTAGCATGACGAACTAAAGAATTTCAGAGGCGCATGTCAGTAACGTGCTTGATTCTTGTTTTGTTGCATTTCACATACGGCTGAGTTTTTCACAAGAGCAAAAATGAAGACAGCTTGGATCAGATAAAGGCGAAAGATAATTAAACAGCTCAGGAAACAAAAAGCTGATATCCGCCATTTCCAGACGCAAGGAACCCGATCGTTTTCTGTCAGCAGCCAAGTCAGTCCTGCAGTTCTGCTTTTGTATCCGCCTTTCTTATTCTTTTTCAACTAAATGAACTTATCCTTTCTACATATACCCACAGAACCATGTCGCATTCCCTATGAGCTTTGTGCATGAAGAAGCAAGTAGTAAGGTCACCATAAGAAGCTAGGAAAATGAAATACCTTCCCAAGAGATTTCGAGAAACTCAAAATTGGGGCGCAGAATAAAAGGGATTCCTTAATTGTAGCGGCAGTAGATGGTTAGCAGATGGAAGCTATCCTTTAAATGGTTCGTCTTTTATTGTTTGCAGCATGTATGTGGATAGTCATAATCGTACGATGCGGTAAGGATAGAGTCTGTTATTTCTGTTTTTATTTATATTTTTGACTGATCAACTTGGCAATTGTCTGTAGTTGTATATTGTTGGTGCCTGGATTATTAAAAAGGTAAGGAATCCGCAACCTTATTCTCACCATACTAGACCCACCTTCATAGATTGCGCCTATCTTACTATCACGATAGAATTTTTCAACACCTGTTTCGCGAACGAATCCATTGCCTCCCATCCATTCGACTGCATAACTAGCAGCATTTTCTGCAACTTTGGCTGCGTAGAATTTGGCCATAGCTGCCTGGGCTATGAATGGCCTTCCTTCCTCCTTTAACCGAGCAGCATTATACGTTAAAAGTCTCGCAGCTTCAATTTCCACAGCAACTATAGGATAGCAGAAATTGTATCACGATAAGCTATTACAAACCGAATTTCGTTACCTTGGGCGAATTGATGTTGCATAGCCTGGAACTCGCCAATAGGGGATCCAAATTGTTTGCGTTCCATCATATAAGGCAACGCAATGTCGTAAGCACCTTGAGCACATCCAACCATTTGAGCAGCAATACCAATGCGGCCCTCATTCAATGAATCAATAGCATACTTATATCCTTGGCCAACTTCACCAAGCACATTTTCTTTTGGTACTTTGATATTGTCCAGATTCAAAACACAGGTAGAAGAAGATTGGATACCGAGCTGACCGAAAAAGTAATGTAATCAAGTGAGTCGATTTGAACAGTTCACACTTAGACTCACCTTTTTCTCTCTTTTGGCAATTTCGACTCCCCATTCTTTCTCGACAACAAAGGCAGTGATTCCTTTATATCCCTTTGAAGGATCGCTAAGACATAACCTTCAGTATGTATACCACGCCCAAAAATCTACCAGCCATGACTTACACATTGGCAAAGATAACAAAAATGCCCGCTTCCGCTGAGTTGCTGATCCACATTTTGCTTCCATTCAATAAGTAATGATCTCCCTTATCTTCTGCACGTGTTTTCAATGCAAAAGCATCACTTCCAGAACCTGCTTCAGAGATACAAAAACTACCCACAGTGTCGGTGGCGAGGCGTGTCAAATACTTTTCTTTCAGTTGCTTAGAGCCCCATTTGCGAATAACAGTATTGGTTACTGTGTTCTATCCATCAGTGAGTATTCCATCTACTATATACCATTCATACGATTATCTTACATGGATATCGCACAGCGCACTGATAGAAGGGTCGATTTTGGCCAATTCTAGATCAAACCAGCAATAAAAATGAGTCGACTTGTATTTAGAGTTTGGCAGCTTTTAATCAACCTTCAATCGTAAGGATTGCCGATGTGAAAGAACACTCGGCCCCTGCTAAATCACTTTCCGTTTCCAATCCCATAAGCTAACAAACCCATATTCAGTTATAGAAAGACAGCCAAGAGTCATATAACGATGTTACCCCTGTTTCAAACATGGCATCGATGATGTCTTTGTCCATTTCAGCTTTTTCATCCATGGCTTGCACCCGTGGTGCTACCACTTCCCGTGCAAACTTTGCAACTATATCAAAGCCATGAGATTTCTATTTCTGTTATCTCAGTATACCATTAAGAAGCAGTTACCCGTTTCTTTAAGCATTAATTCTTCTTCAGTGAAGGATTGGAGTGATGTGGGTGCCTGAGTTGCTGTAGGCGCCATCAGGACGTAGTGACTAAGGATAGCAATGATAATTAATCACTGTAGAACTATGCGTTATAACACGTCAGACATTACCGCCTTAAACCATGACTTATGGTGGGTAGTCTAGCAGTGGTTACTCTGGCAGCTGAACGGAGGAAATTCATGAATAATGGTGGGAAAGAAAGAAGAAAGAGATCTATCTTTGAGAGATCCAGGCACTTTCCCACGATTTAAGGCGACGATTTAAGCACAGCTGACAAGTCTTAAATCTCTATCAAAGCATTTCTTAAGCTTGGACCCATACGACGAATCTTTTGATCGTTTTGTCTTCAATAATCCATATCATTAGGAGATCTAGTCATAGATACCCGAATCGACATGGATGTATCTTGCGCATTGTTCATTACGAAGACGAAGTAGAAAAGACAGCTGATAAACATCGCTATTCTACAATGCAAACAAGCCTTATCTACCAGGCCGTTTAGAGGACAATGCACCTTGTATATAACACCATTTGCATCTTTCCAACTCGAGAAGAGCGTTGACATTTGGTCATTACATCTTACCATTTTCCATGGGTTAGAATAATGCCATCCCACTCAATGTTTTGCATTGTTGTTTTCCTTTTCTGATATTTATCCTGGCTCGTTTTTTGTTCGTTTTATCTTAGCCATCGATATCAGCTTCCGTGGCGAACAGTGTCTATTTTTATTGAAGTAGGAGGGCTATGGTACAGAAACATGATATGTAAAAGCAGAAAAACGTAATGATTTATGAAGCGCGGCAAAGGATCTCACCGCCAACATTCTTCTGGATTGCCTCTTGCAATTCCAGCACGCCACAATTGGTGTTCATGATAGCGATTTCGCCCGGTTGAAGAGGCTTGATGAATTTGGCTCGTCGACCGTTGGCCATGTTCTTCATCTCATTGACAGTGAAAGTGACCTTTTTCGAAGGCTTGCTGACAACCGACAATTTGCTTAAAACAGGCTGATTCTCCTTGTATTTGAGGTTCAACCAGAGACGACGTGTGGCGACATTGTCGGGTGTAGTAGGGGTATAGGTCGTATCCGGACCGACATGGTTACCGCGACTGACGGAAGACAGGAAACCTTCTCGGTACAAGACCTGAGAAATGGCGAGGTTCATTTTGGTTTCTGGAATAGCGATGGTCTGGAGACGTGCACGGAAGCCGTTTTGGATGCGTGCGCAGAGATCGTGAACGCGTGGCATGGCTGTCGATCTGTATAACAAACGAAAGGAACAACAGTGGTGTTTAAAGGCTCACACAACCACAAATACTGCGTTGTTTGAAATTTTTTTTGCGTCAGCCCCCCATGGAGCTGTGAAGTCGCAGTTTGAAAATATCATTTTGGGAAAGATGCAAGCCACTTATCCATGAATATCGAACTGAAGGCTGGACAGAAGCCCATGCAACCGGCTGCTGAGTCACAAGAAACAGTTCTCGAGTCGTATCTATTTTAGTCGAACTACAATCAAGTTTTATTAATGGTATGCTTTCATAAACCGAAGCCAGCGTAAGAGGCATCACATATTGGCCTATACCAAAGATGTAGCCACAGTAAACATTTACAATGACTTATGTTGGGTTGAATCATAATACTATAAGTATATCATTGATGATTGTTGTATAGTCATGCATCACCTCAAGGGAGGTAAGGTACGTTTCTTTTATCTAAGATTACTTGTCGGCACCAACTGGATATAAAGCCAAAGGAATGCAGACATTTAGTCCTAGGCAATAATCATCTTGGAGCATTTTCGCCCAAACTCCAGTAATCATATTTCCATAAAATCTTGTATCACCTTTTTTTTTACGTTTCATAAGCAGTTTCTTTTAGCTTATCAAGAAAATATTAAAAGCATCTTCAGCAGTGAGCATTCATACGTTGCAAGAAGTTGCGCTACGCGATCGACTGTCTTGGTTTGGTATTTATTTCGGTGCACCCAACTTGCCGCTCTTGTTTCTATCTGATCCAAGTTCGGTAACGAGCGACATTATTCTGTTCAACAAGCAAACAAAACGTCCTTCCCTTACCAGCCAAAGGTTGTTGGAAAGAGTCGTCACGCGTGACGCCATCAGAAAATTTCAAACGCCTCGTATTTTGTGAAGGAAAATCGTCTCAAGAGTGCCAAGTGTGCAACCCAATCTCCTCAACCAGCTTTCCCTGTGTCTTTGGCGATTCCGTACTGGAATCAAAAATTGAGTTGCAACCATGGTATGTGCATGCATAGTAACCTTTATGTTTTGTTAATTGGTTGAAATGGATTGTTTGATTTGTTAGTCGAAAAATTCTAAAATGACGAATATCATCAACTACCGACTTCGCGTCACGTTGTCGGATTCGCGTACACTTACGGGTCAGATGCTCGCGTTCGACAAGCACATGAACCTTGTCTTGGCAGATTGCGAAGAATTCCGCAAGATCAAGCCCAAGGGTAAGAAGACCGAAAATCAGAACGAACTGGAACAAAAGCGAACGCTGGGATTGGTGATTTTGCGAGGAGAAACAATTGTCAGCATGAGCATTGATGGACCTCCACCTCCTACGGCTGACGATGCACGGTCCCGAGGAATGTCTTTGCTCTCTGGTCCTGGTCTTGGAAGAGTAATTATTATTTCTTATGATCTTGTTTCATCCCATTCGATCTTTATCTCCTTAACTGTCAATTTTTTTTCTTTGTTAGCCTGCTGGCCGTGGTATGCCTGCAGTCCCGCCACCAGGTGCTCCGATGACCGGTTTGTCTGGTCCTGTCCGTGGCATTGGTGGACCTGCGCCTCAGGTAAAGTAAAAAAGAAAAAAAGGGGAAAAAGTGTGAGAGAGAAAGTGCAGTAGCTAAATGAATATGGTTTTGTCTTCTTGCAGATGATGCAACCAAGACCTGGTATTCAGGGTGCTCCAGTTCCATATGGCCGTCCTCCTATGCCTGGTCAAGCCGTAAGTGACACCGTTTATCTGGATTATATCATGCAAGAGCTGACTTTGTATGTTATCTTTATAGCCTCCACCAGGATTCCGTCCGCCTCCAGGTGCTCCTCAGAGCTTTAGACCTCTTCCACCCGGTGCCCCTGGTGCTCCACCTATGGGCTTCAGACCTCCTGCAGGTGCTCCTGGTATGCCTCCACCAGGCTTCCGACCCGGCATGGTAAGTTTTCTTTGGCTAAAGGATACGGTGATCTGATAGTCCTTTTCCTTTTCTTTTTTACTTCTACACAGCCTCCACCTCCGCAAGGATTCCCTCAGGGTGCAGGTCGTGGAGCTCCTCCTCCGCCACCAGGAATGTACAACAGACCACCGCCGCCGCCAGGACCACAACAATAAAGCACCGTTCATTTTATCCGCTTTTGTCTTCTTTTCTCTCTGATTGATCGATCTGCGCAATTCGAATAAAAAAATACGTGATTTACGCACAGCAATTGACGTCGATTGGGGAATTGTTTCACACCGATGTATAGGAAGAATCAAAGTAGCATGTCTACATACAATAAACGGGAGCATGAGATCAATGACACTATTCTTGATGGTCTTCTCGGCTACGCCTTTTTTGCATTTGGATTTGAACTGTTTCTGTGGCTTTAGCCATCTGTCAGTCACTGTTTGCCTTGTATTGCACATTGGAGGAAAGCTGAGACGGAGACAGATCGTTATTATCCATGGTCTGAAACCTGGAATCGTACTGCTAGTCAAAATCCCCTTCATGGCTATTACATTACGAGCTAGAAATTTAGCCTTATCCGTCGGCCCGGCCATGATTTAGTGATATAAAAATAATTAATCTAGTGTCTTAAAGTTACGTTACATTTGTTGCTAGGCTATACTGGTTTCTTATAGGAAGGTAATAGAAATACGATATCAAGGCTAAGGGACCATGACATAATTTCACGTTTACATTACATAATATATTTGAAATTCTATCAACTTCGTACGGTAATATAGCCATCATCTCCACTAGCTGCCATAATCCTGTAATTGGGATGAAATGCAAGCGCACGTGTAAATGAGTTCCTTTGACCGAGGAATCCGGAAGAAGGTCGAATGGTCGAAAGTCTGGTACCGTTGAGGTCCCATATTTTGATAACCTGATCGTCACCAGCACTAGCACCAAAGAAGAGTTCAATTGATGTGAAATATGTTGGCGTTTGCCATCTCCCCACTCCCTATCTATTTCTTACCTAGCAATTGTCTGACTCTGGTCGTGGAAAGCCAATGCTGTCATGTTTGCATGTGTATGTGCATCGATCGTCCGTAAGGAGTTGGGTTCACGAAGATCCCAGGTTTTAATATCACCTCCGAAACCACCTGATATGAGCTCTCTGTTACCATCTCGTTGAAGATGAATGCCAGTAATCCATGATTTATGTTCATCCCAACGTTGCACCAATCTGTAAAATATTGTCGTGAATAATTTGCATTAAAACTAAGATACAGCGATGGATTCTTACGCAGAATTGGATCTCATGCGGCGGTCGTATACGCCAATTAATCCATCTCCAAAGCCAGCAATGACAATGTTACCACCAATTTGATCACTCACTATGCTGGTAACACATGCCGTACACTGGGTCGCAATATCCTAAACAGAGGTATTAATGCGAACGGTATTGATGAAGTATGGATCTGGACGCACCATGACTGCCATCTCTTGATGGGCATCCCAGACTTTGATTACGCGAGCATCACCTCCTGTAAAAAGAGTACCTCTACCTTGATGCCATTCGCAGACTAATCCACTCTGTCTTGAACTACTCCTCTCCATGTCTTTTAGTGCACGCCAGGCACTAACCAGTATAGCGTCCTCTTGTTCACTTCCGTCATAGTTTTTATACAGTCTTACGGCACCGTCATCTTCATCCCATCTATGAGTGAGGAAGAATCAATAAAAGATTATGCATACCTGACGCTGTCAATAACAGTGCCACATCATCTTCGTTGATAAATCTAACATCAGTGATGCGACTGTGCGATGGGTTGCGGTTATCAATGACAGTGAGCGGCGTGGCGGCCTTCCAATCCCAAACTCTGCGATTATGTTACAGTTAGATCTCTGGTTGTCTGTGGCAGTGGCATACGTACACTAAACAGTTATAGGCGTCCGCTGCAACAAGATGAGATTCATAAGGATGGAACAATAAGTGTGTGGCTTCTGTTTCGTTATAAACAGATATAACTTGATTATCCCATCGAGTTGCTAAGGTAAATGACAGTGTTAACTTGGTACAAAACAGAAAGCAAGGCTATGCTTACTTGTAGCAGCCCTATTTGAGTTTGATTCCACCAAGATCTTTTCGTTTCTTGCTCGACGCCATTTTCTCTGGGTATAGACCACGCTTCCTGGTTCGTCTGCTTCGGGCGCCTAATATATCGCGCTCAGTAACGCATTAGAACTGACAGAATAGCTTACCCTTATCTGCGGTTCGGTAAAATATTCGCAACTCCAGTCATAAAACTCTGAGGTCAAAGGTAGAACATTCTCTATAGCCGATTTATGACCCGTTCGATCTGACTGGGTTGTTGGATTCCTCTGCGGATCCATAGGTGGGTTTCCACGGAGCACATTGCGCTGCGCGACTGTTGCTGGACTTGCCACGCGGGGATTATCTGTGTGAGAGCGGGAGCTGGTATTGCTAGTGTCATGCATCGAAGTTGAGCTGATATTGCTGAAATTATAGATTGTACGAAGTGTTGACGCAAAAGAAACAGATCGAGTTAGCATTGCAGGGCGTCGGACCGGCGATCCTGCTGAAGTGCGATCTTCATGCGTATTAAAAGGCTGCGAACGATCTAAATTCGCCGTTTGATCATTCGTTGCCTGCTGGACGGTATCACGGATTAATGAAGTTGCTAATTCTCCCATAGACGGATTGTTCAGTAGCATAGAATTAATATGGTCCACGACTGTGGAGGCGGCATTGGCCACGTCAGGATGAGGGTCTACCGATAGATTCAGCAGTGCTTTCCATATCACAGCGTACACAGAATCATAGCTTGTTGATCCGAAATGACCATCCATTGCCGCCCTCCAATCGGATTGGCGACTACGTCCTATCCGACCCTTTTCATCTGCGAAATTTGAGCGTTGCGATTGATCCTCCTCGATTGTTTGACTGGCCGCTTGCAAGAATCTGGCTGGTCCAGTCAACTTGACAATGTGAGATAATGCTATCACAAATTCTTTGCGTACGATCGGAGACCCATCCGACATGACCACCAGTGCCGATATCGCGATGTTGTGTTCAATATTCACTATCTGTTCCGTAATATTGGCATCACCCAAGAAAGTGCCCAGGGCATACATCGCAGATGCGCGCACCTCGGGGACATTATCATGTAGCATGGAGCAAAGGAGTTCATGGCCATTTTCTGCTATTGCTGCCGATTTTGCTTCACTGTTGTTCATCCAAACCTGCGCCAGACAGAGGCACACCCACTGTCTCAGCAATGGATCTGGATCCCTCACGTGTGCCAAACATGCAGATATCACATTACCGCGTAAGCAAGCCTGTTGACCCATTCTAAAGTTGGTACAGAAGACAGAAAGGATAAAGGCGCACATAGCACGATGCTCAGACACGTTGGGGATGCTTCGCATAGCATTGTTCGGAGTGAGGATATTGATGAAATAGGCATAACCATGATCCTTTAGCAAATCGTTTTGACAAGATCTATCGACGGCCAGAATGCGGGCCCAGATGAATACCAACACGGGTTTGAGCTCTGCTGCTGGACTCTGAAGAAGTTTAAGAACGTAAGGGAAAATGCCCACTGAGAGCGCAGCATTGACCGCCCAAGGTCCCAAATCTAAGAATCGACTCAAAAGTAGGAGCGCGCGCAAACGATGAATCTGACTAAGCAGCACCTGTAGTACGATCGGCAATTGCTCTGGGATTTTTGGATTCACTGCTCCTTCTGAGAGCCACACCTCAAATGCCGTCAATTGTTCTGTAAAAAAGGTACTAGACTGGTATTGATATGCTGGTCCTCCCGCTTCTGCAGCCAGCATTGCCGGTAATTGGAAGAGACACATATCGACAGCGAGATCCCAAGCATGCCACATAGGATGATCATGCGTTTTTGGTAATTTGGGTGTCGACATAGGGGTGCATTGGTACGACCGCATGATACGCTCAGCCAAAAGGAAGTTTCTGAACATAGAAGCTACAGTCAAATCCTGCCTAAACAGACGCTTGAAAAGCTCAGGTTGATCTTGCAAAACACACCAAGCAATCGTATCCGTAACAGCTGTAAATATCCAGTTTAATTCTCCTAACGGGGTTCGTCGTTCTGTTGCTCGCCCGGGTAACCGGAGTACCATATCCATCGTAATATTAGAAGTTAATAAAGGGTTCCGCATAACAACCCATCTTAATGACATTTCTATTGGTGTTGTCAGACATGCTGTGAACACGTCAGCAGGTAGATCTGGATTCATCGGTAGGGTTTCTGTTGGTCCGCAAGCCGCTAGCTGTATACAATCTCGCCATGATGATGACGGCAAAGCACTCTGGTGTTGCTGTGCCATTAGGACGGCATCGTTATCTCGTTTTTCCGCAAATCTATTGAATGCATTGATAATATTCCCTGCTGATGAGCAATCCCATACGTATATCACAGGCGACCCGAGCCATGATTGAAGGTCGTACAAGGACACTGGTATGTATTGTGTGTAATTTCGATTAAAGACCCATATCTCGCCACTTGCAGTAGGTTTCGGTACTCCATGACCATTGTAATGAAATAATATTCGTTCCTCTTTTGCATTTCGACGCATTTGGCAGCATACTTTTTTCGTTTCCTCAACAGACGGATCAAGCGATAATTTAAACCGAGTACGACCGTTAATCGTTTCATATTGTGTATGGAGATGCTTTCCGATGGCTTCCAAGGATTTCTGTGGTATGAGAAGGAAAGGGTCAATCCAACATTCCAACTTTGCACATGGATTTGTCTTGACGATATCCGGGGGGTCGGTACCAATATTTAAGCAAACGACCAATAGACCTGTGTTTCATCGTGAGCCTACCCAATTCATCACCTGCCCGCATAATTACCTGATACAGTTTTTATCCGTTCTCGTAGACGCTGTCAATGACGTGAGCCAACTGTATTCTTATCATCCTTTATAACGATACTGTACCCAGTCTAATAGTGCACTTTGTACTGCTGGGTTTGGTTTAGCATTGGTATCATGACGTTTTTCAGAGAAGTATAGGAAACGTATAATGTCCTCTTCGTAAATGTCTTGATCGAACCCGAGTCGGACAGGTGATGTCGCTGCTTGGTTAGCCGACCGTCTCTCATCCGTCTGTTGTGTTTGAGTTACATCTACTTCATTTCGCGCGCTGTTTTCTCCATTCACCAGCGTACTGCTCGTGCTCCTCGCGTCCTCATTCAGGTCGGAAATACTAGGTTGGGTGGCGGTGGGCATATTTGGAAGCGGACACCCTATGTAATGGGGCACGTTAACAAAGCTGCTGGCTTTTGAAACAAAAGCTCACCGAAACCAAAACAATAGTTGTGTCGTCGTTTAGATGGCTCGTAACCATATCTGTAGTGGAAAAATTAATTGAAATACCGACACACTTATGTTCCGTTTTTTAACTTGTTTGAATGAACTTTCTATAGGCAATATGATGTAAACAGAGATTTGCTGTACTTCTTCGTCCTTTTTAATTATGAACTGGTAGTATAAGAGATGAGTATGGTTCGTTTTGTCCACAGGTATCGAAATCTTTGAAGCTTTTTATGTTACAAGAGGTCATTGTAGGCCGCATAATATTCGCTAAGGTCGAACAAATAAACATAACCTCAATCATGAGATACATTACGCTTAGCCGTGTCTAATCTGCAATCTTATGCCTATAGTAGCCCGATTAGACGTATAATAATAATATACTGATACAGACTTTCGTTTTTCAATAACAGCTCATCGTCATACTTGCGAAGGAGTGAGTTACTGTACCGTAAAGCTACTTCTAGTAGTAACTCGGGAAAGTGGAAAGATCGATGACTATGACAGACAAAGTGCAGTTCAGACTTCGTGTATTTGACAGGTGAGGAAAGATTAGCGCCCGAATCTGATGTCTTAGTTTGAATGTTACCTGTTGCGTCGCCGCGTGTTGGGATCTCGGGTAAGCTATACCACATAAACCAAGCATGCTGCGGTGTTTGGACTACATGCGCTAGTCAATTCGTTCTAAACGAAAAGCGCCCCTTGCCCATCCCGAACTACAGAAGCGGAGTACTAAAAGTGTCTAAATTGCTTTATCTTTCATCAATGAATTCTTTTTCACTGAACAAGCTGATTATTGAGGTCGCTAATCAAGGAGCTTGTACCGACCGACCGTTGTCGGGTAAACGCATGCAGTCGGGATTCGAAAAACAAATACAGCGAACCATCGTCCATTGTTGTCTTCATTCATTCTCTTGGCTTTCTTTCTCTCAATGAGAACACAAATAAAATAAATAACGATAGCTGTTCCAGTGGAGCTCTTAAGCACTTGTTATGTACTTTTGTATACTTTTGTAATGGGTTTCAGTATTGTGGCATATGTTTGAAAGGCAAAAAGATGGACAATCTGGCCATATATAAGACATAAAAGTATCATACTGTAATTACCAACTGAAACATACGCAATCCTCGTGTGCAAATCTTTTCTTGTTTTGTTATGGGGATTCACTTAGAGAAGCATACCTTTCTCCTGTCCAGATAGAAAGTAAAAAGTTGCGAAAATACTAGAAAACAGACATGGATTCTAAGAACTAAAAATAAGCGATGTTTATGAATAAGTTAAACGTTGGTCTGACTGTTCCTGGAGATCTGGATGTGGATCGACCTTGTGCCTATCGGATATGATTGGGTAGTTAGGTGGTACATGATTGACCGGTGTCTTAATAAGATACAAAAAGGTTAATGGTAAACTAAATATCGACTACGCTTTGATCCGTTTGGCACACAACGTAAATTGCCACGATTACCCGTATCACGATGTTTTAAATTATTCGGTCCTTTTTCCCTTTTCCTTTTCCTCTCCTCTTCTTTCCCTCTTCTTTTCCTTTTCTTTTTCAGTCCATGTCGAACTATTATCATCACGACGACTATTACTATTCACATAACAATAACAACAACAACAACAACTATTCACATGATGCCTATGCGTTACAGCAAGTGCCTCATTCACCAGCCCCACCAGCCTCAGCACAACACCATGATCAACGATACTATGATCAATACTACATGGATTCACAACATCACTATGATCCTCCATACAGTTCAAAATTAGCCGCCGATGGCCCTACCGCAGCCACAAACACAGGATATCTACCAGAGACCCATCAGCGAACAAGCATACTAAACCCCAACAATCAATATCTTTATTTAAACGATGAAAAAGGATATAACGATCTAAAAGAAAAAAGGTCATGCTGCGATTTACTTTGCTGTGGTTGCTGTTGCGGCTGTTGTCCTCGATGGGTACGTTGGCTTGCTTGTATTCTCCTGCTGATCATCGTCGGACTGGGCATTGCCGTTGGAGTTCTGGCCGCCCTCTTCAAGACACCCGAAGTCAAGTTTAACGGGCTTAATGGAGAACCACAGTTCAACTTGGTCGGCACAAATGCTAATATTAGCTTCCAGTTATCCATCAGTGTGAACAACCCAAATATCGAAAGTGTCACGTTCTCTAATATCTTGGCCAAGGTCTGTTCCTCGGATTCACCGAAAAATCAACCGAGAAATAATCTTCCATACTTTTTGCTTTTCGTTTCTTTTCTAGGCTTACTACCCCGGCTATCGCGATCATTCCATCGGTGGCGGTCAGAAAGACAACGTCCATATCTCCTCTAATGCGATTACCAACATTATCTTTCCGTTCTCTTTAACCATTGGTCCAGCGGATACGGGCATTTTGACCGACATATTGAGTAAATGTGGCCTGCTAGGCGGCGCGAAACAAAATATCAAAGTCGACTATGATGTGACACCCACGATAAAGATCCTTGGTATCCCTATATCGCCAACCATATCGAACTCTGCCAGCTTTCCGTGCCCTCTCGAGGTTAGAAATAGACTTTGCTGGATTATAGCAGTTTTCTCACTCGCTTCATGTTGTTTCCCTTATAGGGTGGCCTTGCAAGTCTCGGTGATCTTACCTCAAAACTTCCCCCTGACATCCTACGCACTCTGGGACAATAGATATAAACTAAGAAAAAAAAAGGAAAAAAAGCATAAAAGAAGTTAGACTTTTTGCGCTTTGGACATGGTTCACCTATATAGGTTGAAATTGAATAGCCGCGCACATGACCTTTTTTATGTTGTGCGTATGTGGGGGGGAGATGAGAGCGTGCTGCTGGACAGGGATTTCAGCTTTGTTGTTTAAGCATGGTATTTTTCGGTGTGGTTGCTTCTTTTACGAAACAATCTTTTCCACGCCATTTCATCTCGGTGAAAAGAACAATGTCTACTCATGCTCACTTATCCGATGATTGCATCTTTTGCAAGATCGTTCGGTAAGACGCGTCGACGCATTCAGTCTGTTCATAGCCTAATTCCATTTATACTTGTCTCAGCGGCGAGGTCGCGTCCTTGAAACTAGTGGAGACTGACAAGAGGTATTGGATGCTTCCCTGAAGTATTTTTATATTCTCTTCTGATGTTGTCTTAGCTTTGCCTTTATGGACATAGAACCTTTAAGCGTTGGACACGCGGTAAGGAAATGAGGCCTTGGAAAAGCACAAGCAAGAAAACTTACAGTTCTTTTCGTTTTAGCTGATCATTCCCAAGTGTACAAATTGGCTAAATCACACATAACATGGGTCTTGACTGCGTTGAATAGACCACGCCGAATTCATGCACCAGCTTCCTGATGATCATTTGGTCGATATTTTACCCATCGCCAAGAAAATAGCTACAGCAGCAAAATTCGAACAGTACAATGTACTTCAGGTAATCCAGTGAAATCTGTCTGGATAACGTATATTTAAACACAACTACTTATCGTCTGAAACATAGAATAACGGAAAACTTGCAAATCAAGTAAGGAAAAATCACAATTTCCACTTCCAACAAGCTTAAATCTCCATCATCAGGCTGTCCCTCATGTCCACTTCCACGTTATTCCTAAGCCCAATACCGAAACAGGTTTAGGTATACGATGGAAGCCCGTAGATACCTCTAAGGAGGAGATCCAAGTAACGTTTGATAAGATAAAAAATAACATGTAATTACTGCGTTTCTTATAGTAAATAGTATGCAATTGCCCTTTTCATTATGATAAAGATTAACATTGTAACATGGTGCAAGGAATAATTTGGTACCGATACTTCAGGTAGTCAACTTGAAATAACTAAATAGTGGCGCAACCGTCCGTGCAATCTAATGACATTCTTATATGCATATCGAGGGACCTATTCTCTTGAGCTGGCATTTGACTGACAGAAAGTGCTCTAAGATGTTGTCAGATTGGCAGAATTCAAAACTTTCCTGACATGCCTACAGCGCAACAAATCCTCATGAGTTCGTTTTAACAAAGCTAGAGCTTTGTTTTGCCTTTTTTTTTCTTTATCTATAGTTTGCCTAAATCTATGGACTTCAACAATTGCATAAACAGCTTACAAGACAAACATTCAACACTATGTTCTTTAAGCTTAGAAGTAGGGAGGGATCTTGAGTGTAAAATAGAACGAAGCAATTTCTAGACTTTTCTGAGTGTGGATAATCTCAATTCCTGCAGATTCGGAGGAAGACAAGAAAAGGTAGGTTTCGCTTTGAAACCTTGCTAAAATAGAGGTCCCAAATATCCCCGTTTTTCTTGGTTTGTACCCGTTTATTTCCTTACTCTTATCACTATGATGTCTTCATGGACAAAAGCGACTCCAGCACTACGGGCTCGAGTTTGGAGAGGTCAGCCATGGCCCTTTATCACGAAATCGACACCTGCCCAAAAGATCATTGTTCGTTATGCACCACCACCCATGCCAACAATGATCACGCTTCCTACCCGGCCAGCAACCGTGTCAAGTCTTTATTTGCGTCCATCGCCAATGAATTGTCATGCCATTCGTCCATTTTCCTTGTATCAGATACCATTTATGCTGGTCTCCGCAAGCAAGATGAAACGGCGCCTCGCACTGGCAACTATGGTTGGCAGTATATCACTGGTCAGTGTTGTCCTTGGCCCATTGGTCTGGATCACCGTGCTTGGCGTGGGATCAGTCGTCGCCTGGCGAACATGGTCCAGGACCCAAAAAGTATGGCAAACACTGACTCCACAGGTCAATTCCTCTGCTGCTGTGGCCAGCAATATATTCAGTGTCTTGAAATCACAGGTGCAAAAGCACCACATGATCGACCAGGTTCGACAACGGGCCATTGACCAATTGCTAAAGTGGGCCAACACGGATGAGGGACGACAGCTTTTAGTGAAGGAATTCAATGTGGACCATGTCAATCAACTTACTTTTCTGCCAGTTCATTCGATGACGACCATTGAACAGAATGACCATAAGCAAATGAATCTCGAATTTTGGGTGGAGGATGACGCGTCAGTAGGTAATCGTGGAGGGGCCTGCATGGTGCGCGTCGCGGCCACGGTGAACAAGGATGGGCGGCTGCAATTGGACACAATACAGCTAAGTGCTCCAGGTTGGCATGCGGATGAGGTGATCCCTCTGGATAGATCAGACACTGCCAGAGTGATTGAAGGCGAATTCCGTAATTTATAATATGAAAGCATCCATGAATTTATAATAAACTTTATTCAGGCATTGTGAATCATAGGGAAAAGATTGTTTATTCTACCTGCTGTTTTGGTTGATGTGCAAGCATGGGCATCCATCCGAAATGCTACCAACACAGCTTTTGGATTGTTTATTTTTTTTTCTGTGCCTAAGGGGTTGCTTAAACCTTCCTGCCATTTTCTTGGCAAAATCTAATCATCATAGATGGTAATTCTTCAGCGCAATATTCGTTTCCCTTCGCATGTGTAAATCCACTTCTTTGGACTTGTAGCGACAAGCACACAACCGTAAATCAAACGTAACATTGTATTCGTCATAGAGAGAGAGAGAGAGAGTGGGGGGAATAGACGAAGGGAGGGAGGGGTTCAGGTAAATCGTACAACCATCACGCTAACATTGTCTTGAGTTCCTCTAGATATAGCCAGGTCTAATAACTTTTTACTTGCTGTCAGAGGGTCTTCTACTTTCTTGATTTCCTTCACTGCTGTTTGATCTTCGCAGACATCCCACAACTGCTCGCAAGATAGCCAAGAAAACAACGAAAAGGAATTTAGCCACTATCCATTCCCGTCTTCTTCTGCATCCACACACTTACCCCATCACATGCGAGAATCAAGAACTTGTCCTTTGGACCCAGCTCAGTTTCAGTCGTGTATGGCATGCCAATGACATATTCTTTCAGTGGGTAATCACCTAAGGAGCGAGTGACAGCGAGAAGCCCACCCACACGATTGTTCATGATTAAACCGCCTGTATCTTTAATACGTTTGGCCTCTTTGGCATCGCTTCCCTTGTGATCATAGGATAACCGTAGAGCCTTCCCATTACGTCTACAAAGCGTATAGGTTCATTAACCAAACAATTCGTTTCCTTTTCACCTTACGATAGTACAGCACGTGCATCGCCTGCATTAGCGGTATACAATATTCGCTAGGAAAGATGATCATCAGTTTTGCCCTATCAACTCTTTTTCTTCAAATTACCTTGGAATCCTTAACTTGGATAAAGGCCACAATAGCTGTACATCCCGAGACTTTGCCTTCTTCGTCCTTAATGAGTTCATCGACATGTAGGAACGTCTTTTGCAATATTTCAGGTACGGTATGTGTATCCTGATATGCTTTATAACACTCAAGAAAAGCCTACGTAAGTTTTCACTGTTTGAGGATCCACCATTGAGGCAAGCGCTAGCGAAAGAGGCTAGGTATCATGGTATGTTTTCTGACCTCATGAAAATGGTCACCGCACCATTCTGCTGCATCCCTTCCGCCATGACCATCGAAGATCGCGAACAAACCCTGCTGCGGAACTGAATCGAAGTTCATGACATACAAATGAGAATCCTCCATGGTTCGACGGAATCGCTTGTTCCTGTCTTCTGCAATGCCGATCGCGAACCCTTCGGCCCCATCGCTTGAAAATCTTACACATGTGTTCATGAGGAAGTGATGATCGAGACCAAGTTTTCGCCCCTGGGGGCCAGTTGTCAATCGTATGGCGCATGGTGACACGGCCCGCACATTAGGAATTAAAGTTACGCAAAGAGGATTGGTCATTGTCTCCCTTACTCTTTTTCGATCACACCCTTCTTTCCTGTCTGACCAAAGGTTCATAACTTACCGGCCTGATCAATGTTCTCTCCTGATCTAAGCATTCATGTACGTATTCGTTTCCAGCCTTTGCTTGAAAACCAGTTTGTAACCAGTGAATTGGTTCAATATATTCACCCTACATGAATTGATCGTTTCTGTGTACAGTCGATCGATTTTGCAGAAAATAATAATGTCAAATCTTCTGATGTTTTTCCGCATAAGTTTCTTTCAGAACGATCTTATCGGGAATATTCTTTCACTAGACCTGATTCAAACAGAACAGCTAAAAGTCGGGATACGTTGTCATGAACATCCGTCATTGTTGACAACAAACGGTCTGTGTAAAACAGAAAGCATTTACTTATCCTGTATACTTTTATTCAACATATCGGCTTTGCCATAGATAACTTTACTGGATATGACAATGTCGTCCTGAAAAGTCTTTGTAAGTTCCAGTTGCCTAATACATGGGAAGACTGGCATTGATTTAATGAGGATGCCGTTCATATAGCATTTTGTTTCCTGCTTATGCAAGGTGATATTATGCAACGAAAAAGAAATGAAATGCAGAAAATAAGAAAGCCATCACTTGCTAGGGCCCTAGACAAAACTAAGATCGTCAGGTCCAGATGCAGAAATAAAATAAGGCGAGGTCCCTTTTTATTCTTTTAGTGAATGGCATCTTTCCCACAACTTTGCTATAAGACGATTAAACGAACAGAGTAGAGCGGCTATTCGGGGACCATAGTAGTTTTTTTGACGTATGATCTGTCAGCTGCCTCCTCAAATGGGTTAGCTCTGTATATGTACATGTTTATGGAAAGCCACACTGGGGGAAAGCGTGTGGCGAATGCAAGCATGCTAACCATGTCAAATTTTGTCAGTGTATGAGTGCAGGATAATTCGCTTTCCGAAAGAAATGAAATGCAGCACTTACTATCTTCATGGCAATGCCCGAAAAAGTGGATGATTTAGGTCCTCATGCTCAAATTACTAGGAAATAACACCGAAAAGAGCAAAAGAGTTCAATGATTGCTTGGCTTTGAAGCATGGAGCAGAAACTAAGCTGTTTTTGGCTATGAACTGCAAAACGTCATGAATTCAGCACATTCAAGTCCAACATGCTTTACTCACAGAGCTCCGACTGTAAAATCCCTTGTCATACGGGCCAAGATGGGATACTTATCGTCTCATTTCTCGATCTTGTCATTAAAGAATAGAGAAACACAGCACAGCTTCAGGGAACGCATTATCTACTAACAATATTCTTATGCATTTTGATCATCTTCTCCGATCAGTGTAACTTACGGTGACAAATACATTCAAATTGCCATAGAGAAAACGATAAATGTTGGGACCATCTTTACAAAGAGCAGCTGCAAGGACAGCTTCTCTTTCCAACAGACTTAGTATCGCTGAGGCTATGGTGCCCTCCTTTTTCTTCCAGATAACCGAAGATATTTTTCCATTTCATGACCCTGCTCCCTTGACGTGGATATGGCTGCTAAGCTAAAGCAGAAAAGGTTATAATGACATCAATTTGGCGGAATGACAATTCTCAGGCTCATGTCGGGTCCCGGCATAATATGAGCGCATTGGGAAAGTTTCTTTTCAGTAACAGATACCAGCTGCTGACAAAAATATGGACAGCCCCATAAAACTTTCTATCACCAGTTGGACTCAACGGCAACGTTGTGCTGTTGCTCGAGTGGCCGGAGACGCACTGGCAAGAGTGGAACCCATTGTGTCTCAGTCATGGGCTCATGCATGGTGGTTCCGCATGCTGCACTATTTGCAATTGTCACAGGAAGATTTAGGTAAAGCATGCGTAGAGAAATCCAAACACTCAAAAAGGGGTTGGAACAAAGCTGTATTCACTTATTTTCCATAGCGTCCAATGCGTTGGGGTATGAACAAGCGATAGCCCTGTTGAGTACAGATACACGCGATATCCGTATCGAGGTTTTGATCGATTTAATTGCTGTGTCTATGCAATTGGATAAACAAGGCCAAACGTTGGTTGATCACCACAAATTTTTGTATGTGCTTATTCATTTTTCTTCTTTTATTTCGTGTATGGAATTTGGTAGAGATAAAGAGATCCAAGTACTGTATGATGCCCGTTCACGTCGCTTCCTTGCTGAATTGACGCGCTTGCTCCAATTGGAAGCGTCCGATTTGGGTGCGGTGGAAAGGAGTATCGGCCAACAGATCTATTTCGTACTCAAGGAAAGCACAACTTCCGATGATGATGATGGCAACACAACTCATCGAACTGCGATGATGGATCAATCAGCACAAAAGACGATCGAGGCTACCAATAAGAAAAAAAAAGCATTTCGGTGGTTAGCAACCGGTGCTGGGATCATTGGCGGTGGTGCAGTGATTGGTATGAAATGAGCGCTTCCTGTTTTTTAACCATATCTATTCATTGGATGAGCTATGACAGCTTTGACAGGTGGATTGGCGGCCCCACTTTTAGCTCCTTTGATCGTAGGCAAGGAATAAGAAAAAAAAAAGAAAAGGGAAAGTCATTAACTTGATTGTCATTATTAGGAGTCACTGGTGCAACTTTCTTTGCAACTGCTGGAGGGGTTGCCTTGATCACAAGTCTTTTTGGATTAACAGGTAACATTCTTTAATACTTTGTAGAAGACCATTAAACTTGTTTTGTTTCTGTGTTTCGTGTTATTTAGGAGGTGGATTAGCAGGTAAGGTTCGCACAAATAGGATGCCATCTTTAAGATATTCTCTATCATTTAGGATGGAAAATGCATAGAAGGACAAAAGGCATTGAAGAGTTTGGGTTTAAGCAAATTCTTGCTGCTACCGATGTGCCACCGATTCCAACATTGCAGGTAAGAAAAACGGCAAATGTACTTTTTATCTCTTCGGGCACGCGGTTCACTTGCATGTGCGTTCATAGTGCACGATTTGCGTTTCCGGATTCCTATTGGAAAGCATCGATGAAACGCGGGTAAATGGAAATGAGTGTGTTTTCCCCTATGCACTCACCGAATTCATGGGGGGGGGGGGTTGGGGAGGAATATCTTAGATACCATGGGAACGTGCCTTTGCTACATCTAGAAATTACAACGATATATATTGTCTAGAGTATGAAACAGAAGCATTGCTTCAACTGGGTTACGCCTTCCGTCGATTCATCGCAAATCAAGCAATGACTTATGCCGGCAAAGAAGTGGCTATGCATACGGCTCTTCATGCATTTTTTGGTAAATGGACGTCAGTCATATCACAGGAAAATATAAACAATGTGTATCTATAGCCGCGGTTGCTCTACCTGCAATGTTACTCAAGGTTGCAGATGTAATTGATAACCAATGGGTTATTGCAACGGATAGGTCACGTAAGGCTGGGGAAGGTAGGCATTTCTTTACACATAAAACGCAAATTAAGAAGTTCCCACATAGTTTTGGCCGATGTATTAGAACAGCGTGTTCAAGGCAACCGCCCCTGTAGCCTTGTTAGTAGCCGTCTTCTTCTCCTTTATTTTCTAGTTCATCTTGGAACTAATACTCGCCATAAAATAGGTTGGCTACAGTTGCGGGAGCCTGGTTATTTGGCATTGCTTGCAAGAATTAGCTAGGCGAAATTGTCAAGGCATTGTCGATCATGTTGTCCTTATGGGCGCACCCATTTCAGGACAAGATATAGAAAACTGGCGTGAGGTGCTTTCTGTAGTGTCTGGAAGATTCATTAATTGCTACACAACTAAAGACTGGGTATTAGGTAAGGTTGCATATATGTGGTGCTGTCGCATATGATTCTTTTTCTCATAATGATTAGCTTTTGTATATCGCCTGCATTCGATGGATACGGACGTGGCAGGTCTTAAAGCAGTAAATGTACCACGCGTAGAAAATGTCGAACTACAATTAGAAGGCCACACTGACTACCGCGAGGCCGTTGCAGATATCATGAAAAACATTGGCCTTGATAAGTAAGGAACTTGCAAAGATTCTTTTTTTTTCTGTTTCTATGTTTGGATGAATTTGTTCGAAAAAGAAAACTGTTGGATCGAAAAAAAAAAGGATGAACAGCAACATCAGTTGGAACAAGAAAGGAAAAATCAGGAAAAGAGAAAAGGAGAAAATAAAGGAAGCTGCAAATGCAATAGAAAGGGAAAAAAAAAGTGAAAATAGGTAATATATAGTAACAGTAGTAACTAAAGGACGCTCAAAAATCACAAAAATGATGGTAGGTGACAAAGGAAGATGGTCAAAGACATGAAATAGTTGATACAAACTTATCAAAGCCTTTCTCTTTTTTGGATTTCCTTGACTCACGGCGAATTGATGATTATGGGTACTTTGGATATGAAAGGGGAACAAAAAGAAACGAGTTATTGACACAGACCGCAGGTCATAGTTGTCTTAAACTTTGACCATGCAGTAGGCTTCTTGAGATGCTGTTGGTTCAAAACTTGGGCATTTCCGGCGGCAGCTGCGTTAGCTGGTTGATTAGCGTGTGCGTCCTTTTGAACGGTTTGACGTTTATCGGCGATGGCTTTCTTGGCTTGAGCGGGTAGTCCATGACGACTTGCCTGACGTTTGGACATGGTTTCCCAGCCTTTGCCATTGTTGAGCAGCATCCAATCATAAATGCCGTCCTCGACCTCTCCCGCGTTCTTGATGGCCTTGGTGAAGAGCTCACGCAAAAAGTCGTAATCAGGAGTTTCCTCGAATCCTAACTTGCGCACGTATTGGAGGTAGATACCAAATTCCTCTAAGGGGTAGAAAATAAATACGTCAGTTTCACTGGGAACACGTCGCTTTTCGCAAAAAGATAAATAAAGAGGGATAGAGTAGTTACCGGGATAACCGTCCGAGAGATCCTTGATTGCTGTCGTTTGTTTCTTTTCACCGATTTTTTCATACTTCTGTTTGTTCGTCGCTGCCTTTAAGCCCTGCCAAGGCAATGATCCGCGCAAAAAGTACATGAACACATGGCCTAGAGCCTCGAGATCATCTCGTCTAGATTGTTCTGAAAGAAGAAGTGCGAGGGGTTAGGGAATCAAGGGCATTTCGATCAAGACTTTTTTTCCATTCCGTTTTCTTAACATACCTCTTCCCAAGTGTGTATTGATACTCATATATCGTGCTGTTCCTGAGAGACTCTTACGTTCGCGATAAGGGATGTGTTGTTTCGACTTGGGATCGCGATAGAGCTTAGCCATTCCAAAATCAACAATAAAGATGTTGTTGGCCATCTTGGTGCCTGGTTTTCCGATCAGAAAATTGTCAGGCTTAATATCTCGATAGATCAGGTTCTTTTCGTGGATGGTCTGGACGCGGTTCAACTAGGATTATTTTTTGACAATGTTTAGTACAAACGTAATAAACAAAAGAAGGAAAAAAGAGAAAGAGATGAAAGCTTAGGTACCATTTGTTTTGCGAGCATGGCTGTTGTTTTGACAGAGAAACGTCTTCCACAGATATCGAACATGTCTTCTAGACTGGGACCCAGCAGATCGATCACGAGGATATTGTGCAGGCCTTCCTGACCAAAATAATACGCCGTGGGTACACCGGCTAATTGAAAAGTTCATTCGATATTAAGAAAGTGCAAGGCATGGGAGAAGCAGAAAGTGAGACTTACTGGAACCAGCCATAATCTTATACGTTCGATATTCATCGCGTAATTGGGGAGCATCGCTTTTTCTGGGTTCAAACTTTATGGCGACTTGTTGGTTGTTTAATAAGTTAGTTCCTGGGAAAAAAAAGGACAAAAAGCGAAAGGTTAGAAAATAAAGGAATATGTGTGTGACGAGAGTGGGAAAGAACCAAACGGTTTGGGAATGATGGTTATTATTGTCTTTCTCTCTTTTTTTTTGTCTACCTTCGTAAATGATACCGAAACTTCCTTCTCCAATTTTTTTGCCGACTCTGTAATGGACACCGACGACGTTATGAGAAGAGGAAGAATTGGAAGCTGTCGTTGGTTGATGTTGACTCATGATGGAGGTAAAGAAAGAAAAGAGAGAAAGAGAGGAGAGCACGGGGAAGGGAAACGGGAAAGGAAGGAAAGAAGAACGTATAGATGGAAATTTGAAGTAGGGTTACGTGGCTTTTTAAACTGGGGGGGGTTTGTGGGTGTGAATGGATCCAATGGTAGAAGAGAGGTCACCCAAAGAGAGAGATCTTTTTAAAGGAATGGAGTATAATAACAATGATTGTTTTCTTTCTTCAAAAAGAAAAAGAAGTATACCTTTGAAGAAAAGGGAATAGAAGAAAAACGGATCTAAAATACACAAAACGACGAGACGAAAAAAGTTATGGAGCAAGCAAGGAGAATTTCCTCTTTAAGACAAAAAATGTGCTTCGGAAATCAAAAACCCTGACACAAAAAAAAAAGAAAAGCAAAAAAAAAAAAGAAAAAGGAAGAAGAAAAGTTACAATACTTTGGGTCTGACAAAAGGAGAGAGGGACTTTGATTTCCTTCAACAAATATGTATACAGTACGTGTACCTTTTAGGCTACTTTGACAAGATCCATGAGCTAACTACTGTGCTGGTTTCTTTTTTTTTTTTTTGATCCCAGTGCTATTTCCTTCTTTGGTTATCGACAAAGTGTCCCGATGACACGAGCTAAAAAAGAAGAACATACTTTCTCTCACTCTCTCTGTCTCCTCCTCCACCACCTTAACCCCTACAAAATCCATCATAATCCTATTACA
>JNDP01001018.1:0-24172 GCA_000696975.1 Apophysomyces trapeziformis B9324
AAAAAAGGACTTTTGTGTACAAGTGCATCTAATAAGCGTATTACTTTCTTCGGGATGCTTTTTTGGCAGCTCTTGCTACTATCTTTTGCTTTTTGGCAGCGGCTGCAACGTCCTCCCCATCTTCTTCCATCATTTGTAATCTTCTTCTCTTCTTGCGGCTCATACCGGCATACTTATCTCGCTTTTCAGTTTTCTATGCAAAGAAGTTTAGCTCAAGAAAATACTTTCCAGATGCATCCTACCTTTGCTGGAGAAGCCTCCTTAATGCCAAATTTAGCTCGATGATCAGCATTTCCTAGTTCCTTTGCTGCTTTCTTCTCTTTTTCACTTTGGAACCACGTTCGTGCAGGACGAGCAAATATCTCTTCTCCATGCTTCAGCATGTTTTCAGTTTTAAGAACCTTCATTTCCGCATTTCGGATCTTCCTTTCCTCAGCTTCTTCTTGTAATACTTCTTTGATTTTTGGAGATAGATCCTCGACTTTCTTTCTATATTTCTGTACAGTTTCTGCGGCCACTACACGGTTTTTCACCGGTGAAGTTGCCGATCTGATAGCCATCTTCAGCATCTTTCGATCTTGCTCGCCTACAAGAGTCACAGAGCTGTATGCCAATTTAGAACTCTGGACATTCCTATCGCGTTAGACTTACCGTCCATTTCGTCCTGCTCTTGCTGTACGACCGATACGGTGAAGATATTGTGCAAATTGGGTGGGCATATTGTAGTTGATGACAGTTTCGATACCCTTGATATCAAGACCTCTAGCAGCAAGATCGGTGGCAAGCAGGTAGTCAACTTGGTTGTCACGGAATCGTTCCAGAGCTTCCAGACGTTGTTCTTGGGTTAAGTTACCATGAAGCTCTGCAGCATTCAGTCCCATCAAACCGAAAAGAATCTTCATCTGATGTGCTGCTGCCTTTGATCTGAAGAAGATGATGACCTTAGACCTAAAGGTCTTTCGACACAGCGCCATTAAAACAGCAGATCGATCTGTTTCTCGGTGAGCACGGATACGGACAAACTCCTGAACCAGGCGAGACGCAGCCTGATTGCTAGGATTGACGAAAAGACGGACAGGGTGATTTAAGGACATGCGAATCAATTTGTCTACATTATCCGTCATCGTTGCTGAGAATAACATAGTTTGTCGTGACTTAGGACAGGATTTCACAATCTCACCAAGTTCGTCAGCAAAACCATCTTCAAGCATACTGTGCATAAACATAATCAATTTCCGGTTCTATGTATGTTCTTCTTTCTGCTTACCGATCTGCTTCGTCCATGACCAGAATCTCGACGCTATCTAATCCAAAGCCGCTTGAGTTTCTGACGTGATCAATTAATCGACCTGGAGTGGCAACAACGACGTCTGGCTTCAGCTTGAGTTCTGCCTCTTGCGTTTTTAAGCTCAGACCACCAACACAAAGACAGAAACTGATATCTGTATAACTTCCCAGCTTAACAGCAACACTATGCACCTGAGCGGCCAATTCACGTGTGGGACAAAGAATCAGAACGCGGGTGGAGGCCACCTGACGAGGTCGATAGAGAAGACGTTCCAGAATAGGTACAATAAACGCAGCTGTTTTACCGGAACCCGTAACAGCACCACCACAGATATCTTTGCCTAATAAAGCAACCGGGATTGTGCGAGATTGGATATCGGTTGGCTTGATAAACCCAACTGAAGCTAATCCTTTCAGGATAGGTCGGGAAAGATTCATAGATGAAAATGATTCATGTGCCTCGGTTTGTGTCTCCTCTTCAGGAGCGAAATAAGCTTTTTTGCGCTATGCAATAACGATTGTTAGCCTCCGACTCTCAAATATGGTCACTATTGTACCTCTTCCTCTTCCGGGTCTTCTTTTTCGCTTTCCTCGTCACTTTCATCGACGCTGTCCTCGTCGGTCTCGTCATTTTCCTCTTCAGTCTCAGTTTCATCTTGTTCTTCCTCAATGTCTTCAACACCGGCACCAAAACCATCAGCGGCTAAATCCTCATCATTATCTTGGATTAAATCGTTCTCTTCATCATCATCGTCTACAGAAAGGGGTTCGTAAACAACGTTCTTCGCGTAATGGTACGTCGAACAAACCTTCTACAGCTTTTTTCGTATCCTTTTTCTTTGTGGTCATTGTTTCTTTGCGTTTTTTTGAGATAATATCGTCTATTGATGTCCTTGGTATCGTATTGGGCTAAATTGATCACTTAGGAACGCTGTTGTTCATTTCAGCCGACTTTACCTGAGCAGTTTTTAGCATGTTTCGTGCAGCTGTGAAGTCCCATGCATGGGAAATACCGGTCGATCCGCCTCCGTCCATGGCAAATGTGAAACCAGAATCGAAAAGATCATCGTTGTTCTTTTCTTTGATCGCCTTTTCAGAGCCCTTTTTCTTTCCTTGCTTCTTTTTAGGCGTTGGTTCAGCAGCTTCCTCCTCCTCTATCTCTTCCTCATTGACAGGGACGTCGTCCTCCTCGTCGATCGTCATGACAAACTCATCTTTCACAGCCATTTTTCAGGTCCAGTTGGTACAGGATCAACCAAAAGTGGAGAAAACTTTTCGAGAAGAGGTCGGATTTGTGACGGCTTTTTTACGTGCGATAAGTGGTCTTAACAAAAAAATTCGGGAATGAGAATCATTTTGCTCCATGTAAATACAATTCATTGGAAATATCCTGATATTTGTATCGTATTAAACAATATTTACTCAAGCTTTTCTGTGTGAACTGTAAGATATATAAAAGTGTTGAAGAACAGGATATTTGCAGCTTCCAGACCCGATTCTTTATGGTCAGATATTAATCAGCATTTTGGACGTTCATTCCTTGCAAATAGCCTAGAAAAAGTTTGCCTCCATGGTGAAAACATTGTATATCGTGCTAACAAAGGTAGCAGACTGAATTCATCGTTGGAAGTAATATTCCCCCATTCGCTCTTTTTTCACTCTGTTCTGCCTCCGCGAAGGTACCACATATGGCAACTTAGCCAATCCATGCGAAGGTGAATAATGTACGAAAATATCATTCCGTGTAAACAATTGTATAAACCATGCCTTTATCTGGAGAACTTGGACATCTCTATTCCCATTGCTTTGTCGGTAAATAGACGGTTTGCGCGGGATACTTGGCTTTCAATTTTTAAAATTTCGAAGCGTCTAATGTTTCTCAAAGATTCCCCACTTGTGATTGGTTAACAGGACAACTCAGACCAAAGCTATTCTCATCTTTTTTTTTCAATCTCCATAAAAAAAGCTCTGCTGCCCCGTTCATTTTGTATACGATTCAGCCAAACAGAAGCTTCATTTTCCGTTGAAAAAGAGAATAACAACCAGTTCAATTGTTTGTCGAATCAACAAAACACTTGACATTCGACCAAAGTTTATAAGAAGACTGCGCCTATACAAGCATGTCGAACTCAGCACATACAAGGACCGTTCGTCTGACGGTTATTGCTGCAGATGGCCTAGTCAAAAAGGATCTTTTCTTCAAATTACCAGATCCTTTTGGTACAGCTATAATCATATTAAAGGTTGAGCTTTAACTCTGCTTGTATTTAGCTGTGGTTACAGTGGATGGCGAACAAACGCATACCACTACAGTAATGAAAAAGACTTTGAATCCTTACTGGAATGAAAGCTTTGATTTGTAAGGAAACAAGTAAAAAGAGAGTTCTTATCTAACTTATTCTGCAATTGGATGCATAGGAAAGTAACCAATCAGAGTGTGATAGCTGTACAAGTATTTGATCAAAAGAAGTTTAAGAAGAGAGACCAAGGTTTCCTTGGTGTGATAAATGTGCAAGTTGGCAACGTATTTGATCTTAGCGTTGGTGGTGATGGTACCTGCACATCAATTGTTACTGGGCTTTATTTGACTTTGAAATAGAAATGTTGAACTTGGATCTGAAGAAGTCCAACGCCAATGAAACAGTACATGGAAAGTTAATCCTGAATCTATCAACTAATGTCAACGCACCCATACGCAATGGTACCAATACGCTTGCACCAGGGACTCAGAGTGCACTGCTTAACGCTACCTCATCATCGAACACACAGTCCGGAAGTACGAGCGGTGCCAATGCGACACAAGAAGCCAATACGACAGAGGCTCAGTCCAATATAGCACAGAATTCCAATGCAACAGCAGCCGGTACGAGTTCTTCCACAAACCAAACGGACGATAGACATGGAGATCTTCCACCAGGGTATGACTTTGCACTTCATACTGATTCCCATGACTGAGAATACGATTGATTAGTTGGGAACGTCGTGTAGATCAATTGGGCCGACCATATTATGTGGATCACAATAATAGAACAACCACTTGGAAGCGACCAACGTAAGTCCTGTATTTGCTGCTTTAACCGGGATAATGACTATGAGCAATAGCTTAAACAGCGCACAAGAGCGTCAAAGTCTTACGGAACTCGAACGTCGCGCACATAACGCCCGTGGTCTACCGGAAGCTAACAATAGTATCACTTCTCTTGATAATCGCTCACAACAATCCACGTCAGCAACTGCAACCAGCAATACTGCATCCTCTAGCTCTAGCAATATCTTGGCGGTTCAAAACAATATGACTACAGCAGGATCAGGACCTCTCCCACCAGGATGGGGTAAGTGTGCTCACTTCAGTTCTATTGATTAAAGTTTATACAATTGCATTTGCATGTAGAAATGCGCACAAGTGCTGAAGGACGGCCTTATTTTGTGGATCACAATACACGTACTACCACTTGGGTGGATCCTAGAAGACAGCAATATATTAGCACGATTGGCCCCGGATCAAACCTTCATGTGCAAGTGCAACCTGTATCCCAACTGGGACCATTGCCTTCTGGATGGGAGATGCGGCTCACCAGTACTGGAAGAGTTTATTTTGTAGACCATAACACAAAGACCACAACCTGGGATGGTATGATGCTCTTACTTGTATCAATAAGTTTAAGAAGCTGATTGTGATTTTAGACCCAAGATTACCGAGTAGTCTTGACCAAAATGTTCCTCAGTACAAACGAGATTTCCGTCGAAAACTCATTTACTTCCGCTCGCAACCTGCTCTGAGACCTGTTCCAGGTCAATGCCATATTAAGATCCGACGTGACCATATATTCGAAGACGCCTATGCAGAAATCATGCGACAAGCGCCAGCCGACTTGAAGAAACGCCTGATGATCAAATTTGACGGTGAAGATGGTTTGGATTATGGTGGCCTTTCGAGGTAATTTTTTTTTACACCGAAGCCTGAGCAAACGGCTGCGTTAACGCTTGTTACGTATTTAGAGAGTTCTTTTTCCTCTTGTCTCATGAAATGTTTAATCCTTTCTATTGGTAAGCGAACAACATCAGATATAAGCATAAATAGACTAAAAAACCTTCGATATAGCTTGTTCGAATACTCAGCACATGACAACTATACACTGCAAATCAACCCGCATTCGGGTATCAATCCTGAGCATTTGAATTACTTCAAATTTATTGGTCGCGTTCTCGGTCTTGCTATCTTCCATCGACGATTTTTGGACGCATTCTTCATCGTATCCTTCTACAAAAAGATCCTGAACAAGAAAGTTACAGTTGCAGACATGGAAAGTGTTGATGCTGATTTCTATCGAAGTTTAATGTGGATCCTGTAAGTGACTTACTGACTGTGAAGGACATCAACTGAAGTGACTGGACATTTCGCAGAGATAACGATATTACCGATGTTTTGGATCTCACGTTTTCCGCTGATGATGATCGTTTTGGTGAAATGGTCTCTGTGGACCTGAAGCCCAACGGCCAAAACATTGAAGTTACGGAAGAAAATAAGAAAGAATATGTCGAGTGAGTTAGATCCACCTCGAGCTATATGCATTGATCTAACTTTGGTTGGTTCAGTCTCATTACAGAATGGCGTATATCCAGACGTGTCGAAGAGCAATTTAACGCTTTTAAGGAAGGATTCAATCAACTCATTCCTCAAGATCTGATTAACGTATTTGACGAACGCGAATTGGAGCTTCTGATAGGTGGTATCGCAGAAATCGATGTGGATGACTGGAAGAAACATACAGATTACAGAGGTTATACCGAGCAAGACGATGTCATTCAGTGGTTTTGGAAGGTAAAGTATAACATACGCTTGTTTATTAATATGGATCAGCTAACATCAAACAAAGTGCGTTCGTTCATGGGATAGCGAAAAGAAATCGCGTCTACTCCAGTTCACTACTGGAACTTCCCGAATACCAGTCAACGGCTTTAAAGACCTACAAGGGAGTGACGGACCAAGACGTTTCACAATCGAAAAATCAGGCGAGGTTACCCAACTGCCGAAAGCACATACATGGTAATACTATTTATGATATGTTTGATCTAACATTCCTGTAGCTTCAATCGTATCGATATGCCGCCATATAAATCATACGAATCTTTAGTCGCGAAACTTACGTTGGCAGTAGAAGAAACTTTGGGCTTTGGCCAAGAATAATTCTACGTGCTTAATATCTTAAGTATATCTTTATTCCATTCAACACCTCCTATTTCTTTTTACATAAGCAGAAAATATAACCCGAAGGAGGAAGTCTTCATTGTTAATTTCCACAGCTGTTGGTACTTCAATGTTTATGAACTTCTTGATGTTTTTCTTATTGTCCGTAGTCATTTATACCGCATTTAATCGCATGTCTCTCAAGGTTTTCAGAGAATTATACTCAGATGCACCTAAGAGGTCTTTCCAGAAGCACGGAGTCGAAGTCAAAGACGAGGTCAGTGTGGAGGCCTTATGACCCCTGTCATATTTGGTTGACCATATTCCCCAAAAAAACAAGCTCCCTATGCCGTATATGTGAGAGTAATTTTTACACTTTATATTTAACATTAGCATGCTACTGCATCATTTTTAAGACTAGCTTTCAGCGCTTCTTGTATACACATGGCTTCAATAACTTTTGCGCTTCCTTCTGTAACTTTGCAACGGGTGTACGTATTCCAGCACCTTTCTTCAATGCTCGTTTCTGTGATTTGCTTAGGCCTTCCAACATCTCGTCTTCTATTTCGTCTCCTTCTTCTTGACCTTGCTTTATAAAGTACAACATGATAAACATCTTATTATCATCCTCCTAATGAATCAAAACGATGGGTGGGTTATTCGTTTAAATTTTGGAGGCCAGTAAAGTTAAGATCCTGTTTACCTTGCGCATAAACGCAAAACCCAGTCTTTCCAGAAGACTCACGAAAGCATCCACGTCGCTAAAACGACTCACTACTTCGGCGATTTTCAATTCACCTCTACATAAATATGGGAACGAATTTAACACTGTAAGTAAGCTGGCAAAATAGAATAGATAAAGTGCTAAGTTTACCCGACTTTCAGCACACGATAGGCCTCCTTTAAGAAATCCAAATAGTTTGTACCCATTAACGAAAGAGAAAAGACCGCAATATCTGCGTAATTGGATGGCAACGGCAGCTGACCATGGCATTCAGCTATGGGAAGCTATTCTTTGGTTTCCTTACCTTTGCTATATCGCATGCAATCACTTTATCGTTCTTAGCAATCATATCGTAACTTAGTACTTTTTGTTTGGTCAACGTATGTGCAATTTTCGCGTCTCCGCATCCAAGATCCACAATGATAGTGCCTTTTGGCTGCTTTCGTAGTTGTTTAATAATGACATCCACCGGATTCACTGGCCAGGATTCAACTTGGTGTCGGAATCCCTCATGGTACTGGGAAGAAATAGAAATTTTGAGCAAATGCGTTCGGGTTTGGATCAGGTTGGCATTTATCTACCTCGTCGAATAATTCTGGCTTTTCTTGGAACAGCTTGAAAGATTGGTCGCCTTTGGTTGTATACAGTTGCTCATTCAACCAACGAAAGCGTGCTCCTGAAAGTTTCTCTTTCATCTTTTGCTGCAGAGGAGTTAAATTGGATGAGGATTTGCTTGAAGACACAGGTTCTGACACCGCTTCTGAACCAGTTTTACTCTTCGCAAGCAGCTATGTTTCAATGTGTATGATAAATAAACAAGAGCCTTATCTCGATCATCGCTTACCGCTTGCAGTTTTCCTTTTTGCTGTGCATTTAATAATTTCTTTGCCTTCTGCGGGCTATGGACAGATTCGCTGTGCTTATCCACATTCTCCACACTTTGTTGCTGAGCTTTCATGTCCTGCTTCTTGGAGACCTGCTTTTGTACTTTCTCCGAGGGTTGATTGCCCCGTGGTGTAGCCTTTTGTTTTTTGTTCACGTTCTCCTTTTTCTTGTTCGCTTGTTCTGTCTTCTGCTGTGTAGCCTGTTTCGTGCTGTTGTCATTACTCTTTCCCGAATAAAGTTTTGCCTTTTTAGAAAGCTTGTCATTTCCCGATTCTTCCTGTGAAATAGCACGCTTCTTGTTCTTATTCTTCTTATTGGAAGGCTGGTTCAATTTCGTGATCTGTGCTTGGAGTTGATCTGCTTCTCGGGTAATAGCGATCTCATTGCTGGCTACTTTATCTGTCTTATGCTTCGGTGGATTTTCATTTGCTTGGGCTGCTATGGTGGATGGTAAGGACCAACCAGACGCTTCGAAAAGGGGTTGCATAATTAAAAGCAAAGTTTTCTTTCTAGATATTCTGGCTCGCCGCCCATTTACGGGGAATGGCTACTTTATTCCGGACACCGTAAAAGAAATATAAGCCACTCACATCAAAGCGGCATCTCAAGGGAATGTCGTGCTCATAGGATATATCCCAGATAGAAGCCTTTTGAGAATACGTTCAGCTAAATACCCGAACCGGTCTATACTTGATGCAAGAGGACAGGCGATTTTCAAAATATGGATCGATACGGTCTAACACATTGCTTATCTTTATTTACAAAAAAATTCTATATATGTAAACTGCAGACAAAAGCTGTCATAAAAGCAAGTCTCCATAGGATCAGGCCTCTTGCGAAGATCTTAAAGTGGAAGAAAGAAAGTTATGTACAGTACTGTTACCAATTTTCAACATGTTGTAGACATCCCTGCAGTGAAGAAGAGAATATTCAGATATCTCGCTTTCCTTCTTCATATACAGCCTTCACAGAAGGAAAGCGGAGAGAGCGTGCTCCGTTCTCTGTAATGGATTCAGAAAAGTAGCGTACAGTAATAGGTTTGCCGATGATGCGATCAGGGACTTCAGCATACTGAATCCGCTGAGGCAAGGTGAAACCAGATCCAACACTGACGGCATTACCTGCAGTATCCCGATTTCCCTGTCAGTTAGGATATCGATCACTATCATTACCGACCTTTATGTTCTATCAGCACGCTCGTCATTACTCTTTTATCCTCGCCAGTATCAGGCATCCGCATTAAACCGGTTTCAATGTCTTTCACAAGATATTCAGCATCCTCCCACTCTTTGATCTTGAGCATGTCGCGACTAAATCTCCTGCGTTGGTACAAAGCTGCTATGTATAAGGTACGTTTTCTTCTTACCTGCGCTTGCCCTTGTAAGATACATTATTCCGTACAATAAGCCCTTCCCAGCCATTTAGGATCGCTTGTTCCTTCATGTGGAGAAGCTCTGTTACCGATCTTACTTTGGTTTGCTCCACTGCTCTTAGGTGAGGTTGTGGTTTTTGAATAAATGCAGCTAGCTGTCGTTGTCTTTCTGCGAATGTAGTATGGTCTTTTCCAGCCGTAAAACCATCAATACTAATGTAGTCAAATACTTCATAAACTGGGTTTGTCATAGGTCGATCTTTCATGCGTATCTGTCGGTTTACGGCCAAAAAGTTTTCTGTAGACCCGTTATCGTAAATGCAGATTTCACCATCCAAGACAAAGTTTTGCTGATTTTCAGTCAGACGACTGCGAATAGCGTCTTCAACTTTCTGCAACGATTTTATCATTCGTCCGGTACGGGAATAGAACCGGATATAACCTTGTTTCACAAATGCTATACAGCGTACACCATCCAATTTGCGAGAGGCATACCAATCACCATGATCGTATGATTTCGAATCCCACAATTTGTGTTCGCAACCAGGACGTAAAGTGTTCGCCAGCGAGACATGGAAAAAGGAATTATCGGTCTCGCTAGTCTTTGGCTCATCCACATGTTTTAAGATCTTGCAGACTGTGCGGACAGAAACACCAACCTTCAGATTTCGATCAAGAACACGACAAAACATCTGCCGCTGGATGTCAGTCTTGCAGTGATTGGTATAAAAAGCAGCAGCAGCGTCCAACGCAGCATTTCCTGTGATTTGTCGCGACGACAAGGCATCCAGTAACTCGATCAAGCTATTAGCCGGCGTCGCATTGATTTTCTGTTGTTCCAGATAAGCAAGCATTCGTTTGGACGTAATATGGTGGCGTAAATGCGGATCGTAAATGCGTCTTAGGATAGAATGACAGCAGGGGTATTCAAGAAGTACAGCGTGCCTTTCAAGGATACTGGTTGTCTTATTAAGTGCTGTACCCAATTCGTGCAGCTGCTGTAATTGCTGATCAGGTGATTTGGCTACTGAATTTACCGGTGTCGAGTATCGTCTGGCGAAAGAATAAAAGGGCTGTATAGTTATACGTGAGCTTATCCATTTTGCTTTTAGGTTTGCTGTACGGGAAAACCAAAATGTCTTGAGCATACCGTAAGCAGTTTGGGTGATTTAACAGGGACCGCTTTTGGAGAAAACGGAGCTTCAATTACTGAGATGCTTCCATCAGCATACAGTAAATGAAATGGCATGAGCCAACGTTCAAACAACCTTTGAATTCATAGTTCAATTTACCAAACCTCTTCATTATGCAGAATAATCCGCAATATGACGGCAATAAACGGTTCATTCTATCTGATAGAAGGAAAACCGGATACAGTATACTGTTGCCTTCACAGAGAAGGATTATCTTAGTGCAAGTGTGGAATTATGGATCCGCAAGTTCCGCGCAGACATCCTGCTGCCCTCCTTATGTTTGTTTTTGTTCTGGCTTTATTCTTGCAATCAAAACTTACAAAAAATGTACCTAGTCTATGTATATTGCTGTACTTATTTCAATTAAGAAGAAGAAGAAGATTGTCGAACAGATGGCTTGTTTTTCAGCATAGAATAGAAAAAGTAATGGAATGCATCGCCCATGGTTGTGACAGTTATCTCCCAACAATCTCTGACAAGATGCCGTTTACGGAAATGAGGTTGCCCAAATGTGATATAAAGAAAAACACCTCCAACTTTCAGAACGCGTTCCACTTCGTCCACTTCGCCTTTGACATCAGCGATTAACTCCTCCGACGGATCCCAGACATCACCACGGTCACACATCAATGCATCCATCGTTCCTAACAACAAACTGTCAAAGATATCTATTGAAAAGACATATCTATGATATAAACCAGAATTACCTTTGTCAATAACTACATCAAATGATTCATCCTCGAAACGAAGATCACGAATATCCATTTCCATCCCTGAAACAATTGTTGGGGTACTTTTAACCAAAGGATCGTATTTAGTGGTACTCACATTTCATCTCAGGCTGATGGCTACAACGCTGCTTCATATTTTCGATCACCGTAGCGGAATAATCAATGTTGGTGATATTTTTATAACCATCCTTGTACATGTCTTCGCCCAAAGCTTTCATAGATAATGAGATACAGCATTCTGTAAAATCCAAACCGCTCATTCTTACTTGAATTGCCGCATCCAAGGATTAATATGGATGCCTGTTTATCTGGGATCATTTTGTTCAATAGCGGCCTCAACTCCTCATACGTCTTAAACCAGTCAAAAGTGACATCAGGATTCTCCCTGTACCAAATCTTCATGAACTTCGGGGCCATATAACGTGCTTTGGTTGATCTCACTGTTTGTATCTCGCCTCCCAGTATTCTTTGGTTTTATAAGCGGTTGGATCATCAGGCACCACTTCTAATGAGGTAGATTGGACCATGATCGCAGAAAAACGAAGGAAAAAGTTTTCGGGAATCAGAGAAAAGACACGGACATACTGAGGTCTGAGCTTGAAAACAAGTTTTGCTTGCTCAGTCTAATTCATCGCCAAAGCTAAGGTTAGACATAGACAATGTCTAGTTAAAGTAATGCATTTTTTATTTTTACGTTCAAAGTGCTAATGAAAATGCTGCAATGGTTCTATATTACAAGATAATCTACAACTTTTGGCGTTTGCCTAGTTTGGGCTGCGATAATGCTCCCTTTCGCTTTACGGAATCCACAAGCTTTGACAATGATCCATCCTTTGGCTTACTTCCCGTTTTCTCGTCCAGCACCTTCACCATAGAAAGTGAGTAACATAAATACAAATCGCGTATTATCCTACCTTTGCCTTGGACTCCTTACTCCAAGTATCAGTATCGGCTTTACTATCTTTCATCTTCTGATGTCGTGCTTCTAATAACTTCTTCATTGATTTCGTCTTCTTGAACTGAGGGTTGGTGGGATCAATGGCAAAGTGATGGGATTCTGTCACAGCTGCAAAACGTGGATCTTTCACGTCAATTTCGAAATCATCCTCTGGCAAATCCATCTTCTTTCCCTTCTTTCCTTTCTTGCCCTTCTTTTCCATCTTTTCGCGCTTAAGCACTTCCTTCATATTGAAACCCTCGCCTTTGCCATCATCATCCACAAGAAGCTCCAGCTCAGCCCGCTGTCGTCTCTGCTCTTCCCGCTCTTCTTTAGATTTCTTTTTATTCTTCTTCTTGCCCGCCTTTGCTTTGCCACCTAACACAAGACTCGTCAAGTTCGACCATTAAATACCACTCTCATCCTTACCGTCAGTTGCTGCCATGCCTTCAGCTTCCATTTCTTGGAGTGTCTCCTTAAAGTAGGGATCATTGGCCATTTCTTCATCAACTTCTGAATCATCGCCAGCTGCATTTGCATTCTGAGTGTTCATTCGTTTTTCCTTTCTAGCTTTTCTCTTCTCTCGCTGCTTTCGCATGTACTTTTCAATCGTGGTTTCTTCGTGTTCTTCTTCCTCATTGTTTAGCCTGCTCTGAACCGCGGCACCGGCCTTTTCACTCAGACCAGGAGTGAACGAGATTTCCATATCTCCCTCTTCATCATCATCAGCTTCACCTTGCTTATTATCAAACGCAGATCCACCGTTAGAGCCAGCAAGTAGCTTTCGATATTTTTCACGGAGAGCATCCACAGACTCGTCCTCAGATTCGTCCTCAGAAGATGAAGCAAGATAGGCGTCAAAGTCCAGGTCTTTAAGGTCATCTTCGGTAAATTCCCGTCGGGTAAGTTGAATACGATCTGGATCATCCTGATCCCATGTCAACTTAACTTTACTATGTTGTAGAGCCTAAGAAGAATGATCAGTAAGTTGAGCACAGAAAACCAACAAAGTTACCTCAGTAACAAAATTAGTAGGCTTATAGTTTTCTGGAGCTGTAGTTGCTGTCTCCTTTGGCTCGTCGTCAAAAGTCATGTCATCGGGTATATAACGTAAATCGAAGAAATTAGCACTGCTCTCATACTCAGAGCCATCGCAAGCCTTGTATATCGCTTTGGCTGTTGCTGCTGTGTCACATTCAATAACTGCATAGTAATATCTGAAAGACTTGGTTACTTGACTATTCATTGTAAAAGTTTATATTTAAGCAGGCTTACCGAAGTCTTTCTCTCTGATAATTGCGTAATGCCTCTTGATCAAATTCCGCGCCGTCACCTTCTTCCACTTGGTTTTTAACAATAGAATCCTCAGTGATCTCTTCCTCATCTGACTCATTGTCCTCCTCCTTTCGATCTCTAAAAATTTCGCGTGGTGGGCCCTCCATATCCTCTTTTGCAAGTCGTTCCTTGCCAAATTCAGAAGGATAAATGCTTACGCTTTTCACTACTGAATTGGCAGGCTTGAACGTATTCATAACCTTCAAGATATCCACAGCCTTAATTTTATCCCAGTCCATGTTTACAGCCGCTAAACGACGGGTTTCTTCACCCTCAGCGATGCGCTGATAGTGTGTGAGACAAAAGATCTTTTTCTTTTCGGGAATAAGCGCTTTACTTACTGGCTGCTTATCTTCTTCATCTTCTTCTTCCTCTTCTTCCTCAACTTCCTCTTCATCGGAGCTCGATTCCTCAGACGACGAAATCACGCCCTTGCCTCGCATGGGATCATAAGCCTTCTTACTGACAGAAGACTCTTCCTCATCCGATATTTCGTCTTCAAGATTACCCTCGTCCTCTGCAAGTTCCTTTTCTAGCTGTTCAAGCGATTTATCTTCCTCATCTGAGTAATCCTCCTCTTCCTCGTCTTCAATACGATAGAATCGTTTCATTTCTTTCTCTGCTGTATTTCCTTCAAGTCTACGGCCGTACTTGTCAACCTTCGCTACTTAAATGATAAGTATCCTTTGTCTCCGTAATAACCGAACTTACGTCCGCTGCCAAATTCTTTGGAATGCATCATCGCTGAGAATCGCTTGTCGATTGCGACCTTCATGTCCTTCTTTTTCGGTCGAAGGAAACGAGGATCGTTATGAATATGCTTAAAACGGGCATCCGTTGTTATTGGCCCAGTTGGTCTTTCATCGTCCTTCTTTTTAATGCTCTTCTTGGGAGGCATGATTGAATCAAGTAACTTTTTTTTCTCGAGAGAGAGCAAATCCATTAATTTTGATAGTCTCAAACAAAAGTCACGAATGGCTGAAAATCAAAAAGTTTCCTGGGAAAAGGGGAAATGCTTTTCTCCCTTGTGTTTCCCTTTCTGTTCTAAAGCAAGCATGTTTACTTTACGGAAAATGTAGTGAAACTGCTATGAATAGTGTTTGCGAGCGATTTAGGCTAATGTCGGGACCATTAAACATGCCCAACCATCGACCCTCAGATGGTGACATTATTTTCCTGCTATTATATCAACATAACATAGGCCTGCTACGATCCATTATCAATACGTGTATAGAACGACTTGTATTCATCTGCTACTTGTATACAATGGTAAGCAAAGTTGTTATCTTTAAGGCGTGATAACAACAAACAAAAAGTAAAGTTGCATAAATTATAGTCCTAGTCCTCGTCTTCTTGGAGTTCTCATTTCTCTTAACCCTGGAGTTGCGATTCGAGCTGCTTTTACTGTGTTCAATCGAGCTTGAGCTTGTTTTGATTCTTCTTCCTGTTCCTTTTCGCGAGCTAGATAACAGTAAACGGGTCAAAATGCATATTAAGCAACGAAAAATATAGAACGAACTTACCAAGCTTCATTTCCATCTCCATATTAAGTCGTGATTCTGTCGCCATGTTGGCAAGGCGTTTCTCCTAGACGAAAAAGTTAAACTTGCTTATGCTTTGAAAGTCGCACATACTTTATGCCCATATTTCAGATCGCGATCACGGATAGAGAAGAACATTGGTCCCAATTCTGCTAACCAGAATGGATCTACAGCCGTCACACATTGCATGTATTCCTTTGATGTCAGAACCAGCTCGTGGTAGACTACGTAGTCTGGTGTAAAGCCCGCTCCGAAAAGAGCACTTGTAGGATGCAGATGACACTTCATGCCGGACCGACAATTTACGTATTCACCGATACCTTTCAATCTTGCTGCTTGGTGGAAATATGCAGAACAGATACATTTTCTATAACATTGCCCAATAAGTAATCATGCTTTTCATTTGATAAGTGCCGCTTTTCTTTCATTACCGGACAACATCCCAGTCTGTGCCACAGGATACGTATGGCATCTTGACCGTTTTCATAATATCCATTAGCTGGGATCGAACTTCTCTAGCCTTTCTCATAGCTTTGGCGTGGATAAAATGTTTGTTGCACCAATCGTCTCTGTAGCTGTAAACAAATATTAAGCAACCCAGATATCCGGATAAATTACTTACTGATTAGTTTTCCATTGTGTGTAGACGTGAAGAAGTGTCAAGTGATCACTCTCTGGAACGAAGAATTTTTCACGCGCTGCATCACTTTCTTCCATACGTTCTTTCGGCCGATAAAATACAGAAGGAACAGAGAGCATAGATACAATGGTCTACTTGCTTAAGCGGTTAGATATCACACGGCGAGACTAACGATGCATAAGATACATTACCAGAACTTCTGCTGTGCATCCTTGTTCCTCCGCGGTTATCAGCATTTTTGCTAGGGAAGGATCCAGTGGGAATTCGTTCATCTTCGAACCGCTTGAAGTCAATTCACCCGTATTATCTAGTGCACCCAGGATCCACAATTGGTACATAGAATTCAAGATAGTGTCCTTAAAGAAGGTTGTCAACTTTAGCTTGACTATCTTAATCCGCCTACCTGAGGTGGAGGATCCATAAAGTCAAATTCCAAAAGATTTTTTACTCCCAAAGACTTCAGTTGCAGAACCACGCTGGCTAAATTGGTACGCTGGATTTCGGGGATGGTGTTTACGAACATTTCACTAAGAAAAGCATCTTGTGTAAACAAACGATATGCTACTCTACAAGGATGTCAGTAAGAAGTATGCAAAATAGATTTAGTTAGCCTTACCCTGGTCCTGTTCGCCCCGCACGTCCACTTCGTTGATTGGCGTTTGCTTGACTGATTGGTGTAATTTGTAAAGCATCCATACCAATACGTGGATTATACACTTTGAGCTTGCAAAAGCCTGTGTCAACCACGTACATAATACCATCCACTATTATAAAAATGCGCATTAGTACTCGTCTCGACACAAGCGCTGCATTACCAGTTAAGGAGGTTTCTGCAATATTTGTGGCCACAATTACTTTTCGCACGTTGTTTTCAGACCTTTGGAAAATCTTCGCTTGCAAGTCTGCTGGCAGTTGAGAATATATGGGAAGGATCGACAGGGGCGGTGGATTATCTAGTTGCTCCAGGCGTTCTTTAAACAGAATGCAGGTATACTTAGTATATTCCAGGAAAAAGGCTAATTAATTACCTTGAAGCACTTGGCAAGTGATCTCAATATCTTCTTGGCCTGTCATGAAAATCAGAATATCACCTGCCGGTTGTGCAAGATGAATTGCTAATGCTTGTTTAACAGCGCTATCCACATAATCTTCACAAGGAGTTTTGCTGAACATGATATCTACTGGGAAAGTACGCCCGGGAATGAAAAAGCAGGGGGCATTGCCGAAAAATTTGGAAAACTAGATATTATTAGTGAGTAATACGCATAATGTATTGACTTGGATACCCACTCTATCAGCATTCATTGTAGCGGAGGTGACAATCAGCTTGAGATCTCTTCTGCGGGCAAGGACTGTGTTCAATTTCTCAGTATATATTACTCAATGATCCTGTACCATACCTTTTTTAAGGATACCCATAAGTACATCAGTATTCAGCGCACGTTCGTGTGCTTCATCCATAATAATAGCACTGTATTGCTCAAGATCTGGAGAGCTCATGGATTCTCTTAGAAGAATACCGTCGGTCATATCTAGGAAATTGTTGTTAAGGAACATATAATACTCGCTTGACACTTACATCTAATCAACGTGTTCTCGGACGTTTGATCTTCGAAACGGATAGTGTATCCAACTAAATCCCCTAGTTTCGTCTGCCATATTTGCGGTTATTATAGCATCGTTTACATTTACTACACAATAGTTTACCCCCATTTCTTCAGCAACACGTTTCGCGACAGACATAGCTGCAACACGGCGAGGTTGTGTACAGCTGATTTTTCCATACGTGGAATAGCCGTCTTCATGAAGATATTGCGTCAATTGAGTAGTCTTTCCTGAGCCAGTCTCGCCAACAATAATTACAACTACAGCTCGGGTTAAGGCAATCATATATATGTACCTTCCCTTTTTACCTTGATTATCTCTGACCACCTGTAATAGCTGCTCACGCACAGCAAATACTGGTAAGAATTCTCTTTGTTCTCTCATTGTTCGGGTCCTTGCAAATGCGCTAACAGCTTCCGACGACTTGAGATGCGAGGCAAATTTAGAATCACTTCGAGGATCCTCGTCTGACTGTGGTTTAACTGTATCAAGATATTAAAACTCAATCTATAGCATTCAAAACTTATTACCTTCTTCTTCTTTGCTTTTAATGCCCATAACGTTTCCAAGAGTTGTGCCTGCCAGTTGGAATTTGGTACCCTTTGCTCGTTCCGCTTGCTCTCGTTTTTCTCTCACAAGTCGACTGCCTTTTCGAGATATGATAGCCATATCTGAAGTTGGATCACGTACATGCTCTACAGCTTCTAACTGCTTTGTAAATACTAGACGACCGTCAAGGAAAGGAGGCTTGATATCATGGACAAGTACATGTACACGATTCTACAGTTACAATAATAGCTTTAGCACGATATCGGTCATGTTGCGGCCCTACCTCATTCTCGTCGTCAAAGTCCATTTCCACTTCACGCCTTTGTGCAATACCACTACTTAGCATACGACTGGTTTCCCACATGTCTGTATCTCTATTGTATTGCGCTTGACGAGCAGATAGCTTCTTTAACTGCTTTTGCGCCAACTCCTCCTCTTTAAGTTTGTCATGGGTTTCATACTCAGCAAATGGATTATGTGTCTCGTCCGTTGCCTGCCGAAATACATCCATCAGATTTCAGTTGTAAGATGCAGAAATTTGAATTTACCCCACTCTCTTCCATGTGATACCAATCTCTGTCTATCTGTGCCTGCTCTTCTTCCCACTTTTGCCTATCATCATCATCGCCCGGGAATTCTTCAGGATAGTCTAAAGCTGTCTCATCATAAGCCGTAGACTTGATAGAAGGAGTAGGAAATTCCCAGTCGGATTTAGATCCAGTAGACCTTCCAATCCCACTGTCATGTCTTGGTGTCATTCCACCAGTAGACATCCTCGGGGTATATGGTTCTCCTGGCTCTCTCGGAGTCATGCTTGCCCATTGACTACGCTTGATCAAACCTCCTCTCCTAGGGGTAGCATTCCCACCGATCGTTGATGATGTTGATGTCCGACCGTCCCGCTCATTATAACTCTCCCCATCTCTTCGGTTTCTTCTTTCAGAACGCCCATGATACTCATCCTGATCATCCCTCGAAGAGCCATAGACTGCCCCGCCTAAGAAACTTCGGTCACTATGTCAGTTCATTCGATAATTAACCAACCTTTATTTCTATCTCTACGCTTCCTGCTTTCCATTCGTTTAAGTGCAGCTTCAGATATACCACCCGGGTTAGACGGTGTTTCCATCCTTCGAGTGCGGTACTGAGCTCTATGTTTAGGCACATCTAAACGTAGTTAAATCAGTAATAGCACTTACAGGTCTCCATTTATAATCTTTACCTAAATCATCCATGACAAGGGATTCTTCGTCCCATTGGGACGTAGAATCTAGCCTGACCTTCTTTTCTGCATGTTTCTCGGATTTTGTAACCTTTTCTGACTCTTTCGCTGCTTCAGCTGCACGTTTCTTACGTGCTAATTCATCCAAGCCGAGAAGAGAGGTTCTTGGAGCAGGTACTTTGAATATCGGACGTTGCTAATTCACATATCCATCGCATAAGAAAGGTATAAACATGAAATATTTTGCAGACTACCTCGTCAGATTTTGACGACTTATTCTGTCCAATGAGCCCACCAGGCAAATTGTTTCCAAGCATGAGAACTTCGCCTCTAGTTCCATCCGATATTGTAGGCTTCGCTGCTGGTGTTTCGGACTTATTACCCTCCTTTGTTCTCGACGATTGGATGTGATCCGTGATTTTAGAGTACATCTCCAAGAGAAACTCTTGCTTAAAACGACCAAAGGTTTGACAAGCTATATTACAGTTGTAATGTACTGAAGCAATAGTCTCTAATAAATCGATGTTTACCTACTGCGAATTTATCGTAACTGCGATCATTTTTAGCGATCTGCACAACACGTTTAGCCAGTAAATCATTAGGATTCGGAAGATTTAATGCGCGAGAGAACTCGATGGCAATATCGTGTGTGAAATCATCGACGGATTCTTGCCGATCAGACATCGTTTTTTAATACTGCTGTATTCGCGAGAGTTTGGGCAGAAAGATGGACACAACTTTTCAAATTCCGAATTCATGTCATGTACGAATTTAAAGGTTCTTGCAAGGTAATTTGCGTCAGCCAAAAAGTACTTTAACGTTCGTTCCTACGCTAAGTCTGGTTGCCTCCGCTCCAACTCCAGATGTGGTACAATCCCACAAAACTGCGCTTTATTTGTAGAAAAAATAATATAAAATAATAAAGCTCCTCCATCTATCTCAACTCATATCTTGAAAGACGCGTAACAATCGATTTTTTTTTTTGGGGGGGGAGATGTCAGAAGAAACGACGGAAGCAGGGTTGGATGTGAGCCACATCTTTCGTCTTCTCTTCGGCAACCTTCGCCTTTGCGCCAACTAGAAAGAAGAATCCTCAATGTAAGTAGTCCAAATCTTGCCAAGTTCTAAGATAAGCATGAGAATAAACTGGTGTGCTCTTATTATGTTATGGTGCATTCGAAGTAAGCGGCACTATAAGAACGGAAAGGTGGTTGGGTGATAAAGCAAAACCAGTCATGTCTACTAACTCATGTATGAAATATGTATGCTTGGTTGGAGGATTTCTTTACTTCCTTTGAACTTCCGAGCCTACTTTTTCCTACCTCGTATGCTTTAAGAAGTATCTCAAAGAGCTTTCCGGTCCTTCGAGATTTTAGATTTTTGCTGGTGACTGAGGGAGGGGCACAAATCAGAGTGAAAAAGATGATAAATTAAGTCATAGAAGCATACAAAGCATTCGTCAACGTTTTAGACAATTAGTATATTTAGGAATTGAGTGCTTCTCACGTCGCGTTCGACATGTTATCGTTTACTCTGCTTTATCTACTGAGATCCCGTCTAGTTTGAAAATCCATGAAAAAACTTCATGGACGTACAAAAGTTAAGCGTCAATACTTGTTACAAGCTCTCATACCTACCAAAGTTGATGTTTGGATTTGTAAAATTCGAAATATTCATAGTTTTACGGGAGTTTGAAGATAAGGTAAAAAGTTTGAGGTTCTTGCTCAAATGCACCGCACAAGAATACACATTTAAAGACCGATTAAATGGAACAGAACTGTCCTATCCGCGTCGATTAAATCACTACGTTTAGGGGATAAACCATCACTCCAGACTCTTCCGTGAATGTATTGGTTGTAGTTATCATTCAGATTTGGTTAACACATTAACATTCTATTCTATCTATGCGCTACTGAGGCACGGTGGACACAGAATAGCAAAGACAGAAGAACAACTTATCATCACCAATCGCTCAGATTTTACAAAATATGTTAGTAACCATCCCAACCGGCGCATTTTCCGCGCCCTATCATAGATATCCAAGTAGAACAATTATTTATCACATAAAGAATTAAATCAGAGTTTCGCTTATTTCTTGGCGTTTCTTAACTTTCTAATACACAGAAGGTTCTTTTTCCCTTTCCTTCCCATCGCCCGTTTTTTTGCAGTCTGCCTCCTCTTTATGCTCCCAAAAATTCCAATAGTAAAATTTCATGACAAATCGGTCCAGCGGCCTCGTCAGTCGAGAGAAGTGGATGCCACCACAAGTCTTGAATATGTCACCAATGGATTTGAAGCAAGGCTGCATAAAATATTGGCTAATCAGATAAAATCGCCTACCCGTAAAGGAAAAGAAAAAGCTTTCTCCTTCCGCTCGAGGATGTCCGTATAACTGTTATCGAAGTGGAAAAAGCTAAACGTGGATATTGCGGTATCTATCAAGTAGCCGCCGATAAATGGAACAAAGACATTCAGGAATCAGGAGAAAGTTCTGCGGCAATCGAATCTTTACAGATTCAAAAAGTTTTGCAGTCTAATGGGATTGATGTCAGCACGATCTGGCACGAATTCATCGACAACAACATCGACACTTTATATGACAAGGCCTGTCAAACGTATGAAGAGGATGCAAAGAAAAAAGAGGAACAAGACGAAGAAGAAACTACGAAACAGGAGTCAAATATAAGAACCTGTACGATGATGGTAAAACATCTGCTAAGGAAGGACCTGAGTCCATCAGACAGAAATACTATCTCGAATTTGATCGACAAGAAAGCGCAAATGGTCACTGACTGTATGTTCGAGGTGTCTTTGCTGGTTCGGAAATCGATCATTGATAAAGCGACACAGTAAGTGATTGTTTTACTTATCGTTGTTTGATCTTTCCAACAACCGCATGATAGAGACGGAAAGGCGGTGGATTTCAAAAACATTCTTCCTTCACATGCTTTCCGAGAGAAGATATCTTGTCCATTTGCACTTGCTGCACCGATTGTTGAGCTTCAACAACGTCTTCTAAAAACTCACAACGACAGGACAAAAATAAAAGATCCCGAATATGGGTTTCTATCCCAAAACCATGTTTCGTACATTTGTTCTCGATATATGGGCCGTACGAAGCCTCGTGCGCCCAAGCCCTTTTGGGACGTCGTTTTTCGAGTCGAAAATGATCATTCCATGACGCCAATACCAACTGGACTAGCTCAAACCATGCAGGTTTATCTGCGGCAATATGCCACAGCCTGTCGAAACATGTGGAATGGCGCCACGGTTCCTTACATTACCCAACGACTCATACTGTTGCTATTACGATTCGCTCTGGCTCCCGAAAGGGAAAGACAAAACTACAACTTGCGGAAGCGGAAGCAGGAAAGAAAAGACAAACATGAAAAGTATGTATACTCTTTCCTTACGTGTCATGTAGATCTAACTAGGATACAATAATCTAGGTGTGAGAATAAACCGTCAGTTGCAACTCTCGACTGGCGCATAAAGTATCAAACTCGCCGCCTAAGAAAGCTCGAAAACCGGGTATCCGCGGACGATCCACGTGTACAGAAGCTGTCCGCCATTATCGCTACCCTGAAATCAACCAGATAAAATTTACTTGCACAAAAGACCGATCAGAAGGAACTAGCAAGTAACCCATCTAGGGAAAGAGAAAATGACGAAATGGACAAGGTCCAGTTGAACGATGAAGATGCAGAATGGGAAAGGAACGGAGAAGAAGACGAAGAATATCAGAAAGGTACGAAAGATGACGAAAAGGAAGCAGAGGAGGAAGAGGAAGTGCCAACATCCCGGAGCCATCAAGCAGGTGAAAAGCGCCCTATTCTAGCATCGACATCCTCAGAGCCGAATTCAAAAAAGAGGAAAATACCCCAAGAAACGAGCCGCTCCAGACTTCAAAGGTTAACAATTCTAACAAAGCGGCTATTAGCATTGGAAGACGTCTCGGTAGACAACATCACAGTGAGGAAGCTAGAAAAGGAATTTAGCACTGCCGAGTTGAACCTGAAAGAAGCCGAGGCAATCATAGACGTGTATAGCTTCATCAAGCCTTTTTTTCTTCGTCCTACTGGCGAGCTTGCTGTTGATCGACACCCATTGCTGAATGCCCCTTTGGTGCTGCTCGCAAATGCGGTCTTTACGATAACTGATAACAAAAAATTTATGCGTCCTATTTGCCCCGCTGTTCGACCGTCGGCCATATATTCCCTTGTTTTAAATCCTACCACAACCTTCGAAATATTATGCTGTACCAGAGACGACATGGACGGGCTTGACGTCGTTGGCCCAAATGGCAAAACAATAACAAGCTGCCCCGATGCCACCCATAATTTTAAATACATTCTCGGTGCCTTTTTTGACCTCGAGCGAATAGATCGCATATGCCACAAACATGGTGTGAAATTTGACAATGTCCTAAACATTTCATCATATGGTTCTACGAGCATACAAGGGACTGTGTTGGAAAGCAGAAAAGTTGCAAGTTCCCGATATGAGAAACGCAAAAGAAGCATGCACGGCCTTCAGCAGCGATTTTGCGAAAGGCTAAAGAAAGCGATGCCGTTACAGCCATCGGCAAGGATATCGTTAAAACCACAGGAAAAGTCAAGCAATTGGAAAATAGCCTTAGAGATAGGACGGAAACTGTATGTTTATTGACGGAAGAAATCAACGCTATCAAAGACGGTCGATCCAACACGTCGAATGCAGAAGATCTCATAGATACTATTGCCGTCAGGAATGGCTTGAAAAACGAAAGGAAACAAGAAAACAAAAAACTGCTTCTTGAACGGAAAAAATTGCAGAATTTCCGACACGACAAGTATCTCGCAGTCCAGGTAAAATGCCTACTGATACAAACCTTGCTAAGTAAGCGTCTCCCTTTTACAGGCCATCGTTGACGAAGTTATCGAAAAGAGCGATCAAAAATTAAGCAAAGGACGCAAAAGAAAAC
>JNDP01001019.1:0-64851 GCA_000696975.1 Apophysomyces trapeziformis B9324
ATAGAAAACAGAGATACTTTAAGGAAATTTTATTCGGAGAAAAAGTCAGTAAAGAAGTCAAAACGCACTCAAGACATATACACACAGAAAGCATACGCAACTGTTGCTTCGAATGAACGCAATTTCCTGAATGGTTCGGGAAAGAAAACCATTGTCTTACTTATGATGACTGGCTCGGCCGGAACAGGAGTGTGCTCCCCTATCCGAGGGCATTACCGGCGTGGTGGGAGGAAATTGAGAGAGCAACATTTACAACAAACATCAGTGGGGATGACAAACGAATTCCGTTCTTCTCAACTGTGTCCTTACTGCTACCAAGTTCTCTCCCACCCGGACAAGAAAAAAGATGGCTATATCAAGAAAAACTTTGGCACAGTCATATGTACAAATTCCGAATGCATTAGTGTGAAGAAAGGGTACGGCTCAGGTGGCCGGGACCAAAATGCTGCCCTGAACATTGCTCTCGCCGGGACGAGTGCCCTTTTCTCGAAACACCACGAGCCATTCCCGGAGTTCAACCCAAAGAAAGCCAGTAAATACTTGCTGGATAATAATCTGTTAGCTTCGCTTATGTCCATCCCGGAGGGGTGCGGCGTGGGTGCCCGCGCTTAGCAGCGGGATACCTTCGGGATAAGTAAAAAGACAGTAATGTACCCTTCCGGTTTGCTAACCATGAATTATATTTCTCGCTACTCGAATGAATTCTGTGTCCCACTGATGTACCAGATTCATGGAAGCAAAGTATACTTCGCACATAACTGATTTGGTTAATGACATAAAATTAGTTTACTTTTAGCGTAAATTTGGTGCTTTCATGGGCGAAGAATTTGTTTTGCAGTAGCGCAAAGTATGATTAAAAAGTCAGTAGAGTCTTCCCAGCTATTGATAAGATCGAAAAATATACTAAAATTTGAGGGCAGCGAGATGATATATTTTGGAAAGAATTTTGAGTTTGAGATATTCATGTCCTTTCTTCTTGATTTCTGATACATTTTTCAACTGGGACAGCAATAAAGGACTTTAGTTAGTGTGTTATTTTTGCTACTATTCGTTTGCTTGAGGATAAAAGGGCCAATGACTATTTGAAGATTGAAAATAATGCTTTTGAAAAATATTCTGATTGAAACGCTCGTCGGTTTGGATATCATAAGTAAAGTGCTAGAGTTTATAGTGCAAAATGTTGTTGAAAACCTTCACTGTAAAATGGAAAGCCGTTGTCATCAGTGATTACTGTCATATCCATGCCTACAATGGACAGTGGCTACTTCGCTTCTGTACAAATTGGGAAGATAGACCTTAGATACAAACTTACGTCAGGCAGAATCAAACAATCTAACTCAGTTTCTTTATGTATTAAATTTTGCCAAGTTTTGATCCTCTACGGTGGAGCGGATGGATATCTTATTTGTGTTTATAAATAAGAAAGCTTGTGTCCGTTAGCTTTTATAGAGTAGCAAAAGAAACCTTCAAAAGGGATAAAAAAGAAAAGGCTAAAAGGGCAAGGTTGTTCAAAGAGTAGAGTAAAATAAATGTTGTCGGGATGATTAGATAAGATCAAATAGAGTGCGCACTAGGTATTGATTGGAGTCGAACATGAAATCTTTTCTCACTAGATCAGTAATTCAGTAACCTCTTTAGCGTTCAAGCTAAGTAGGGCAGTAAAATATTGAGGATAAAAATGGAAACTAGCCAAAGTAAGTCAAGTAGATTCAGAGATTAATGATAGTTTCTTGTTAAGCAATAAGGCTGTAAAGTAATCTTAATGGATATGAAGTCTGCTTTTTATAGATTAATGTAGGCTAATGGTTCGGTGGTTTACCTTTCATAAAACTTTAAAATCGAAAGAAGAAAAGAGAAAATGCGAGTTAAAGAACCAAAATTTTAAGTAAAGAATCTGTTCATTTGTTAAAACAAAAGGTGGGACTACTTATACTAAATTCCTACTTGCTAATTATAAGGTAACTATGTAAAAATCGGACGTTATAACCATCTCGAAATGTAGACAGCATAACCATCTTGAGATGTAGGCGGCATAACCGTGTACCAATCCAATTAGACATGTTCATCAGGTTTACATTCACAGTTGAACAACTTAATTCAGAGCATCAAGGATCTAAGTGTGCTGATTTCGCAAAGCATGTTTAAGATTAGTTTAAGAAAAAAAACCTCATTTTATTGTTAATCATTTAGACAGTTTTTAGAATTAAGCCCGTTTGGCTCTTTTGGATAAGTATTTAAATAAAATCAACTACTAAAATTTTCGTTCTGTTTTATGACAACGCTTTGCTCTAATAACTTTTTTTTATAAGAATGCATATTAGATTATTGTTAGCTTTAATTGAATTAATTGGAAGAAAACTCAACTTGTAATCAGATATTTAAGAGTTATACGTACGGTAGCATATTTTTCAAGGGAAATCTTTACAAATGATATACAACAGTCTGTTCTACTGCACTTTTTTACGTCCATAAAAATCACAAAAAACATAACCTAGAGAAAGGCATAAATAAGACTGCCTAACGGCAAAAATATCAAGCCGTGATAGTATAGTGGCAGTACATCGCGTTGTGGCCGCGCTGACCCTGGTTCGATTCCAGGTCACGGCATCGATTTTTTGCTTTTTCAACTGGCGATTTTTTTAAATTGTTAGACAATGGTTCGCCGACTCTTAACTTGGCAATCCATATCGCACTTTCAGTCAAAAAACTGAATGGTACGAAAACTACTTTATTTAGTTCAAGCTAATGTCACTTTTTTTTTTTTACATCGGTAGTCTTTGCAGCTGTCTGCCGAAATCTGAATATTCAACTTTAGCTAGGCAACGTAGTTATTGTAAAGGCGCTCAAAATACGATCGTCACCTTATTTATCGATTTTCTTACCGTATTATGGAGTACAGTCGCTTTGCTTACTTCTGAGCACCAGAAACCCAGCTCACAATAGGATACTACGTCTTACATTTAGCATGAACTGTTTATGGTATTACATGATCCGCCATAAAGACTAAAGGTCTCGGATCCAGCAAAATAATACACGGTCTATAACTTTTTTTTTGTTCCAGTAGATAACTGTTAGCTATTTAGTGTTGCGAAGATTAGCCTAACAAAGCGTGATAAGGATTATGTCCTCTCTTGGTTTACATATTTGCCAGTGACTTTGACACCGCCATACCCAACCTTTGACCAAGCTACTGCAAGCCGCATGTAGAAATTTCAACTGACGAGTCATAAAAGAAAAAGTAATAATCATTCAATGACAGTTACTCGCTACAGGATGTAAAGCGCTATCAACTTGACTCGAGAATTCTTTGATGTCTTTCCATTGCAGTCTTTTACGTAGCCTTACGGGAGCTCGGGATGGTCGTGTTATTTCTTCTTCCCGTTGACCGATTCGTCACTTTAACTCAAGAGGTTCAATCATAGTGCGGATTGGCTAGCTGTTCTCGGTTATTACCGCCATCTCTTTGCTAGGGTTTACTCAAGGAATGGGCAAACTCACGCAGCTCTGTCAGCTCCATAACCTCTAGGCCGCTACTTCTCCGTTGATATTCTGCACAACCGCTCGTCGCTATTACCTCCTCTTCGTTAGCCACTTCCAGACGCCTTGCTGGATGGATAAACCAACATGAACGCTGCTAAAACCCTAGCATGTATTGTAAAATGGTACCCTGCTCGTCTGCCACATTACCATCGCGGTGATACTTATCACCACAATTCGTACACTGAAATACGCACACCACCTTCTCATGACAATAGTTTTCCAATTGAGCTCTATCTTCTACCGGTACCGCAAAAATTTGTTATAGTGAAGTCGACACGCGCTCTTGACTTTCTAGAACAGCGGTACCTGCCCCTTCAATATTGAATATTGGCGAACTCAAGCGGAGGCGTTCGCTTGTTGTCTTTCGCGGGTTTGATTGCATTGGTTAATCTCCCGCTACAAAGCATTGGAGATTTTGTGGTCCATAGGTGCCTAAGTTGCTCTTCTTAACTTTTGGTTTATCCTATATAGCTTACGCTTATTTCAATTTCGTTGGAATATCACACAAATACTGAGAGGGTATTCACGAGACGATAAACCATGTTTTGACCAATAATCATTTGGCTACTGTAATGCATTGCAGCATTATTGTCAATCATGCGTTGAAGACCTTCGTCGTTGATAATAGAGCGAGTGTTCGTTTGATTATTTATTTTATTAGCGGAGAGAGCTATATATGAAGCGCATTTAGGTTGTGGTGTATGAAAGAGATATAGATGTTATTATGGCACACATTTGTTTCAACAGAGTTGATAGTGAATGAAGAGAAATACATCTCTTTTGCAGTCTTTATACATTCGTTGCTCGTTCCAGTTGACTGATGTTGAAAGCCTTGTTATCCGATGTCTTTCTTACTATATCAAGACAGAAAGGCCCCTTGGCAGAGTGGTCTTGGAAAGAAAGATATTATTTTTTAGGAGATATTTGTAATTTGAAGGGCTTTTTTACTATATCAGGAGGGGAAGTCGATCTTGACAGAAAGCAAAATCGTTTGTGCCTATTTTTTATTACCATATTAAGACAGCGAGGCGATCTTGGCAGGAAGTATGGGGCTTTATTAGCTGAAAATGAGATCCAACCGTATGAGACCCAGATGAGTCTCAGAGGGGAAAAACTAAAGGCATTTTTTACATTTAGCAAGGGGACGAAAAAAAATACTTTTTGGAAAAGGAAATCTGCCAAGGAGATTTCAACTCTGAAGGGGAAATTTTTCGAGTCCCAGTTAATTCTCGTGGTTCAGATACTGAGTATATCAGTACAATCCATCGTTCAACGTTGTCGTTCTCATCAACAATATCTCCATGTCGACTTTGGTTAGTAATTATGCTGTGTTTATAGTAGAAGAATGGAAAAAAGAAAAAAGAAATGAGAAGGATATGCCAGGGAAGATAAAGAATTAAGTCATGCGATTTCGATTCGCAAGTTAACTTTTCTGGTTATGTCAATGCAATAATAGCTTAAATATCTAATCGAATCATATCAAATACATTAGGACCGGAAGAATATACAAAAAGCCTTTACTGATCTTTTCACAAGTACTACATGTTGAGGACTCGCAGTGGACATCAAAATCCGATATTAAGAAGTCGATTCCTTCACGGATTAGAATGTTAACAGTAATAGTATGTGATTATTCTGCTTTGCAGTCACTGGAGACATACTTTCTAAGCTATTGAATTCCGTGTAAAGAGAAGCAAACACATTGTAGTTGACTTTGTTGCAGCATTTTGGATTTCAAGAAATTTCTGACTTTATGACGAAGAGTATATCTATAACATTCAGTTACAACAAAATTGTATCAGAGTCTTAGCGGGATACAATAGCGGAAGTCATTAATGTCTTTGTACCACGATTGGATAAGACTACTTAGAGAAATTTTCAGGAACTGAATGGACCGAAGAAAACAATCAATAGATAGAAAGATTGCCTAGAACCAGACCATGATCAACGGAATATCAAGGCAGACAAACCAAAACGCCATGCCTGTGACAATACAAACAGAATAAAAAACGATAGAAATTGTGATTATCTGTCAATGCTGAACTACGCTGTCGGCGGAGGAAACGGTAGGAAATTACAGTACCGGATACAATTAGATAAGACGCACAGAAGTTACCTTACTGCGAAACGGAAGAGCTTAGCTGTGCCACTCTGATGTGTACGTCAAGCAACCGATCGTAACCCCGATTTGTACGACGTAACCGGGCAAAGCACCATTAATTATGTCAACGGTTTACTTTGCGTGCCACCCAAGCACGTAAATAGCAACCGTTTGGTTTGTTTCCTGTAACACAAAGCAATGGATTGCGTGTATTTTCCATACCAGGCTTATGCCCAAGACAAATCTATTACCAGATATGACAGTCATGGTTTGCTGAGTATCACAGGGCTCGGTTTGCACAACACAAGATTAGGTACCACAGTACGCTGATCTTGACAGAATTTCTGATTTGTGGCAAAGCAGATCGGGAGGCGGAATCTAAGCGTATCGATACCTAATGCTATTTCCATAGATATTCCCGCAATAACGGAAGTTGGAATCAGATGCCAAGAATACCACGGTGCAGCCACAGCTTGCTACTGCGGAAGCATTGTGGAACCTAAATAGATCAAGCCAACGGCAATAGCAATGGCACAGATGCTACGCCATTTTGATATAAAATACGATCCTTTCTCAGTTTTCTCTCTTCTTTCCCTACCTTTTTATCAATCACAATCTTTTCCAACTAGCTTACCTGAGGCAATTCCATGATGGCTCTTTACAACACTATGCTTGTATTGTTTATAAGCTACTCGAAGATTGCGTTGGATGCTATCCTTACTTTCTTGGAGAACGTCTCAGATGAACAATTCTGGAATAACGTTCTTGGCCACCGAGTGTTGAATTTGTTACAGAAATATTTTGGAAATGAAGTTATCTTGATCAGTGCCATATTCTATGCCATAGGTAGGTTTCGATCTCAATATGTTTGATCAAAATCTTATACAGCTTGCTTCTCGCCTTTTGTAGCGTCTTTCCGATCGAACGGATACCGCGTGTTCCGAAAAGTTATCAATCTCATATTAAACAGAAAATACGTGGCTGTTGAGGTCAAAGAATCTGAAAGCATTTATCCTGCCGTTGATGAATTTGTTCTCAAAAAGACCGAATGTCTTGCAACCCTGATGAAGGCTTCTGCAGCATATGAACCATCCAATTATGGAACGGTTGGCCTATATCCATGTAAGTGTTTTTGTGTTATTCAAGAGTAGACTTGATCTCATAGTTTTGCAGTGATTAACACCACGCATAAAATTGAATATCGTGGTCATATCTTATACGTTACGCGCTTAAAAGAGGAGTACAATGGTCCCCCCGATAGCGAAGAATCCAAATACGCGCCGCCTGAATATATTAAGATATCGTAAGCTTTCTTGCATTGAAAAAACCAGTCTGTATCTCTAATACCTTTATTATAGCATGAGAGGGAACTCGTTGGCCAAACTAAAAGGATTTGTCCAGGAATGGTGTGATGAATTCAATAAACCAAATGAAGATGATGTAAGCAATGGATTGTTAACGGTTATGGTAGCGTTGGCGCTAACTTCAGCCTACAATCACAGCTAGACCTCTTCGTGTATCGTCGCGGGCGATGGAGACACTTAAGAACGCTGAACAAGCGATCCTTTGAGTCTGTGACCCTCCAAGAAGGTGTAAAGGAGGGGCTAGTAACAGGTAGAGTCCTAAAACCACATAGCAGTATCGTTTATCCTGTGTTTCAGATATGCAAGTGTTTTTAAAGTGCAAGGAATGGTATGTTTCTCGAGGCATCCCGTATCGTCGTGGATATTTACTCTACGGACCACCTGGTACTGGAAAGACAACCTTAATTCAAGCTCTTGCGGTAGGGATGCAACATATGTTCATTCAACATGCCTGACCAGACTATAGTGCAAGGTCAATATGAATGTCGCAATTGTCAGTTTGCTGGAAGTGAAATCTGACAGCGAATTCAGTTCAATGTTGTGCGAGCTGCCCTTCAACGTTATATTAGTAATTGAGGATATTGACCATTATCTGTCTTCATCGTTTGGAAGCAAGAAGCAAGGAGGTGTGACAATGTCGGGAATGTTAAATGCTCTAGATGGTATCCAGGCTCAGGAAGGATCAAGTAAGTAACGTTCATGTTTGCATGGTACCCAGATCTTACTATTGCTTGCAGTGATCTTTATGACTGGAAACAACATCGAAAAGTTAAATCCGGCTTTGCTGCGTCCCGGGCGTATGGATGTCAAAATCCTTCTAGGTTATGCGAACAGAAAGCAGATGAAAGAAATGTTTTGGCGCTTTTTTGGTACAGACTTTGACACGATGAAGCCAGTTAGCGATGAAAGAAAAGCAATCCTAGAGGGATACTGCAGTAAATTCATCGCGAGCATACCCGAGGGTCAAATAACGACTGCCGAAATCCAGAATTACTTTATCACTCTGCTCATGGGTGCAGGGCTTGCAAACCCTACTAATGAAACGTTCGACAAACTTATCTCAGGCGTTCCGGAATTCCTCGTCAAGGTGCAGCTTGATCGTGAACAAGCCCGGAAACATAAGGAAAAGCAATGGGAAGAGAAGGCCTCTTCATCGGAGGGCGATAAATCGGACGGATCGGATAATTCTGATTCCTCGGACGAGGTTGAAGTGTAGAAAACAGTGCCAAAGCTCAATCCTGCTTTTGTGCCAATGAATTGCATTGTGCATTGTATATTTAAAATCATTATAGCAATAAAAACAGTTTTACATCTCTTTTGTTTTTGCCGCCTTAATCTATATTGAAATAAAATTTGAAGTTCAATCTATAAAATTGCTTTCAGCAGCTTTTACCATAATATGTGTGCGATTATACAAAATTGATCACGGTTTTTTAATTGTTAAAGAAGTGCAAATAGGATCTTTAATATTTTTCGATCCATGCGGAAATTTCTGGCACGCCACGATCTATTGGAACATAAACTCTCTTGCCAGAAATGTCCTGGAATTATTACCGCATACTGAAGAAATTTACCGCACCTTCTTTCATCCAAAATATCTCTCCTTGCTGACTTCCGGATACCCATAGTAATTCAAGGGAGGTATTAGGAGGATTCGTGAGGAATACTATGCTCCACATAGGCAAAGCAGGATTCTCAATAGCAGTAGAAATGATAAAGCTTTCTATGGCTCGCTTCAGTGCGGAGCTGGGAACACGCAGGGTGCGGGAGTCACGTACTTGGGCAGTCGTGTTCCATGGACATTCCCGTGTCCAGGGCTGAAGTGATCGTCCACCACACATTGTAGCCAATGACTTCTCGAACAACCACAGAATTGGAGCAGGATATTGCAAAGATCGAGCAAACACTATTCACTGCAAGTAGTCGCCGTCCATGAATGAAATATCACTGATGGCTTGCCATGGTTAGGTGTCTGAGATTCGATCGTCGCTAAAACAGTTTTCGCAATTCGTCCAAGCGGAAGAGAAAAGGCCTAACTACGCTCTTACCTTCACGGAGCGATTACAGAATATCAAAGATGAGCTTCGTCGTTTAAACTCGGAAACAGAAAATTTGAAAGGTATACACCAAGCTATACGTAGAATAGTACATTCATGGATAACGAAGGAACCTTGGAGTATGCGCAACAAGCAGTCGATGCAAACGCGTTTGATTGGCCTTTGATCAAAAAGTGAATACTGGGTACTGTCAATGCAATATCCTCACGATCCGCATAGGACAATTGATAAGGATATGGCCGAGCAAATGAATCAGTTCGATACGCAAAAGGAGAAACCGAAAGAAGCCGGGGCAATTATTAAGAGCAATGCCGATGCGATATACAGGTAAAACCAATTGATCGTACGACGTATGGCTTGTCTCGTTGATGCCACGTAATACCAGGCAGATTTCCTCCATTGCACCAGGGCGGCCGTCCAACCCATCTGCCTTACGAAGGTGCAGTGCAAGAATACTGTAAATTTAACGATGTTAAACTTTAGAGCAGTTCATTTATTACGACCCACATTCATCAGTGGATGACTGATGAAAAACCGAGCAACGTGCTTATGCACGTTTCCTACGAAACACCCGAACGTGAAACGTTCGCAGGCTCGACTTGCCGTGTGAGGGTAGGACAGAGGTACCTAGAGAAAGCCATAAGTTATTCAACATCCTATGTAGGTATCGGTTTTCAAGGCATTAACAGCTATACTGGATTTTGAATACGATCATGGATCAAATTCGTTAATCGTGCACCAGTATGAAATGAGGAGCCCTAAAGAAGATGTAGGATTGGTCTACAGCTGTATCAATGTGTATAACAGCCATGTCTAGAAATCGGTTTGGCAAAGTTCGGAACACCTGATATTTCAAAGACTGGATTTACTGATTAACAATGCGTTCGATGATATGACAGCAACAACAGCGCGAGAAGCTTTATTTTCCATATTGGTAAGTGTTAGAGAACACAAGGAAGGCATGGATCGTTAATATAACTTAAGTATTGGCTGGCGAGCTATCATAATTTGTTTCTTGAACCTTGCTGCCGATGTCAGAAACGTCTTCAGTTTGATTCACCGCAATACAAATTTCTCCCTCCTATTGTTCGAACGTGGGTGCAGAAGAAGGCAATAACGCAACCTGATCAAAACATGCCCTCGTTATACAGTAGTGTGGGCCTGGCATATCATGTACGATGTTTTATAGAGCGAGGCAAAATTGCGCTGCAATAAACATGCAACTACCTGGAGAAAGAGTTGTTGACCTATGTTCGATCAGATTGACCAAGTGGTCACCGTTATAGGACTTCCCACTTCAATTTTCGTAGTTTACGAAATTATTTCTGGGAAATGCTGTAAGCAAATTTTGCTCATCTAAGCATGCACCTGTCGTACTAATGACATACAAAAAGCAATATATAAATGATAAAGGGATCACGTATCAATAACAAAGACAACCATTAACTTTTATCTTTATGATCTGTTTTTTCCTTAACTGCTATGCGATGCAGCGAACAATGTGGCTTCTACGTCACGATAGTACTTATGAATGATTGATCAACATTCTCTATGATCGTTATCAATCGGTCTTTGCTGTTGCGAAAGAGTCACGACGTGCTCCATAAATAGTCAGAAATATATGCGTTCTTTATAAGAGCAAAGGCCATCTTGTAGCAAAGCGAAAAGGAGAAGCTCACCATCAAAGATTAATATAGGTATGCCTCGACTTTCTCCGAAATATGTGAAACTTGCAATTACTCTTAAAGATTCGATACATCAACTCTTGCGAAGACATGATCTAAGGATTGTGAGATCCAAATACAATGTCGTCAGGACTTTTGTAGAGAGATATATATATATAGCGTACCTGAGCAACCGCATGTTAACTTAATATGTTTTGAACCATGTCGGCAAATGTTGCTTTCTTTTTTTTTTTTTTTTTTGCGCCTCTACTTTGATTTACTGGAAGTTGCACCATACGTAAGGCCGATCAACCTGCTGACTATCAAGTTATTGAACATGCAGTAGTTAAAGGTTCGGAAAAAGATGGAAGGGACAACACTTCGTATTATCGATAAAGAGATACACCATATCATGACCATTCTTAGTTGATTTCTCCTGAAAATGTGAAATCTGTTGTTGACGCATTCATAAAAAAAGTTGCCAAAGAGCGTATAAGTTAGGCTTGCATAGCCCGAAAATATAGATCAATAAGCAGAATTAGAGTTCCATCTCCGTATTGCGTGAGCATGAAATAGTAGCCGTGATTTTGCTGTACGATCCGATTAACAAGTGTCTGCCACATGAGCTACAAAAGCATAATGACTCGAAAATCGTGGCTCTTTCTTATGTCAACCTGCCATGCAAGGTGATCACTCACTGTATTCAGTAGAAAAGAGAATACCCACTCTTACAGTGGAATTCCAGATTTTTAAGATAGTATAATATCACTAAAGCCGTTTTCTCAATATCTTAGTAAACCGGCCAGTATCCCAAAATGTACGTTTATTCTTGGTATTTGTCCATAGTATGAAGATAGCCATGATATTACCATCAGGGTGTGCACAGGGTAACTCCTTCATACAAAATGCGGGAGGTTAACATAGCAACTAGTCGGGTTTTACTTATTTTCCGATCGTGTATTAAATTTGGTGACGTTTCTATTCTACAAGTCGTCTATATGCCATGAAGTGTATCCAATTGAAAATCAGTTACTTCCTGAGTGCTTGAGTCACGGTTTCAACATGAGTTTCCCGGTATAAGGTTATCATCAACTTGCTTGTTTTCTATCCGTCTCGCTCTGTAATCACATAGTTCACTTGTGCAAAGGTGACTGCATGGAGAGCGTTGAACTTCCCATTTTTGGTAGATGCAAGAGTGCTCTCCTTTCAATTGCCGAATCAAAAAATTTAACAGTCCAAGAACATTCAAGTAATCGATCATAAACCCTCTACTATACAATGCCACATAAACGAGCAAAATCAAGTATACGAGCTGCAAGAAAGAAAGCGTAGGTCTCAATTGAGATAATGCTGCATCATAGTTACCAAAATTCCTTTAGACTTGGTTCCAATCTTCCAGTAACCAGGGCTGAATCCGATGACACACCAAAAGGATTCGCCCGCTTGTTGCGGTTTAAAGACATGGTGGAGAAAAGACGAGCCGAAAAAAAAGCAAAGAAAGAGGAAGAGAAAAATCAAGTAATTATCTTTTTGTCCGTAGCTTGCATGCTTAAGGCTTGCCATAGAAAACCGGTCTTACTATTCAGCCCGGTGAACGTGTGAAGGATTTCAATGCTCGAGTGGAGAAAGAATATAAAAAGGAGTTTATTGATGCCGTCCGAGCCGCTAAACCTGTTAGTCAACGTAAACTGAAAAACCGGGAAGCACGGAAGCAGAAAAAGGTCGCAAAGAAAGAAAAGATGGAGCAATTGTATGGTGGACGGGACTTTGATGATTTGAAGGATCAAGTTTCATTCGGAGAAGTGGCAGATGCGCCACCAACACTCACCAAAGTCCCTAAAGCGCGTGGTCGTGGTAAACAGGTAAGGGAGAAGAACCGTAAGATGGGAAGATTTAGAGCTCATAGTTGGAAAACGAAAAGGAACTGGATAAGAAAACAAAGGAGGTGACAGACAATAAGTACGAATCGGATGAAGATGAGAATATGAAATTGCTGAAAGCATCGCACAAACGTAAATTACAAAACATGAGTGCATCTGCGCGCAAGGCGCTTGACGATGAGCGTACACGAGTGATAGAGCATTATAGAGCCAAGAAAGCAAAAAAGATGGCAGAATCGGGATTGACACCTCTTACATAGAACAAAATGAATAGAGAAAGAGAAATTCCTTTGATCAGTGTTTGTTAAAGTTTGGGCGGCATGCTGTTGTCTATGCAAATACCTTTTTGGGGACATTTTTGGAGTCCTTACTTCTATCTTTTTTTTTTTTTTTTGTTTAACAACATCACATTGCAAACTATACCAAGTAAAATGCTCCGATGTTTATCATTCCACGATGTCGCGGATGGAACTGGTTTACAATCCTTATGCTCAGTTATAAATAACAGACTCCATACCGGCTGTAACAAGCCTGTTCAACTCCTCTCACTCATTTTCATCACTCTACCATCGACGATTGAACACGATGCGTTATTCTCTCGCATTTATCTCCGCAGCCTTTCTGGCGCATATGGTGACATGCGCTCCTGCCTCCATGGGCAATAGCGAAATAGAAGCCGCTGAGATCAACAGCGCCGGTCAAGTCATTCCATTGGAAATTAGCGAGAACTTCCAGCCCTTCAACTGGAAAAATGAGGAGTCTGAAACCACCGTCGACCGTACATTCACTATTGACTTGGCTGAGCCAGCTCAATTGCAGGTCACAGACTATAAGATGGGTAAGGATATACCAGGAATATAGTAGAAACATGTCAACGTAATTTCCCTTGATCTGACTTATGCAATAGGTGGTGATCAGTTTGAAGTCCTTGACAACGGCAAATCCTTAGGAAAGACAAGTGAAGCAGTTGCTTCCACCGAATCCGCTTTCGCTGGCACTGCTGAGGAAGCACTTCAAGATGAACATTTTAGCCAGGGCGTTTTCCCTCTAGAAGCTGGCAAACACGAAATTACTATTCGCGTCGCCGATACCCCCTATGAAGTTGGATCCGGTGCACTTCGAGTCGTTCAACAACTCCAGGCCCTCTATCATAAGAAGGGAAGCAAGCACAAGAAGGGAAAGGGTGGCTGGAAAGATCACGATGACGACGACTGGGGCCATAAGGGCAAATGGGACGATGATGACGACTGGGGACATAAGGGCAAGTGGGACGACGACGACGATGATGACGACTGGGGACACAAAGGCTGGAAAGGCAAAGGAAAGGACGGCTGGAAGGATGACGACGACGATTGGGGCCACAAAGGAAAGTGGGATGATGACGATGATGAGGACTGGGGCAAGAAGGGCAAATGGGACGATGATGAAGACTGGGGCAAGAAGGGCAAATGGGACGATGATGAGGACTGGGGCAAGAAGGGCAAATGGGATGATGATGAGGATTGGGGCCACAAGGGCTGGAAAGGCAAAGGTGGATGGAAAGACGACGAAGATGATGACTGGGGACACAAGGATTGGGATCACAAGGATTGGGATCACAAAGATTGGGACCACAAAGGTTGGGATAACAAGAAGTGGGATGACAAGAAGACCGTGTATGTCTACTACACCGTCCCTTCACCAGTGACCACCACAGTGACTTCAGAACATACAGAACATACAGAACATACAGAACATACAGGACATCCCGCACCTGTCTATCACCCATACATTCATCCTCAACGTGTTCCCACTATCACCTTAACGTCTACAACTGGAACTACCACTGTATACGAGACCTTCACTAACTACAAGTAAGTCATTAAGGAAAAGAGAGAGCATTGTGTCTAATTTCACCTCTAGGCAATACATTACCACCAAGACTAAGCACGTCCTGCTGTCTCTGCCGTGGTATAAGTGGGAATAATTTGATACTGCATCTTCTTCTATTGCTCCCTTACTTGCTTCATCTATGTTCCTTCTCAGTTTATTCTTTTTCTGCCTATAACTCCACTATAGAAAAAATAAAAAAAGGTGCCTTGAAATGGTAAACTCCAGAGCACCAATCGCGATCGACGTGACACAAGTATTTCCATTGTCTTCTTATTTTTGTTGATCAGACGCTATAAAACACTGCACAAAACACTCTCCACATCTTCTTTTCTGTTGACTGCTGATCCATATCCCCTCTTCATTTATTCTTTTCTTTTGCTGCATATTAATTTATTCACTTACACAACAGAGTACTACAACAACACAATGCGTATACTACAGAGTCAATCCAAATTCTACATCCACGTTGAGAATGACACGTTGATCTTACAAGGATCGCCGGAGGAATCTGTTGGATGCGTGCTGCGTGGCTGTCTCGTTCTTCAGCTGGATCGGTCGACACGACTGAAATCAGTAGGGATGCAATTGCTGCGACACATTCAATGGAATGAAGGTTAGTCATCCGTCTGCTTATTAATCCTGCCAGACTGAACAAGGAAAACGTTAGACCGCAGAAAAAAGGCAATCACTTTTGTAGATCACGCATGGACTTTTCTTAATTCTTCCGAAGGAATTCATACACTAACACCAGGTGAACATCGTTTTCCTTTTGAGTTGGTACTCCCTGGTGATCTGGCCGAGTCAACCGAATTGCATCCAAACCCTCCCGTGTCGTACAGGCTGAAGGCGGTAGCAGAACGGCCCGCATTCTTGGCGAATTTTGTTGCCCGCCACGCTCTGCGGATCATACGACAGTGTCAAAATCGTTACGACGCGCTCCCAATGCGCATCGCTAATGAATGGGAAAATCGGATGAAATACGACATTCGCATCCCCCGTCGTGTATATCTTCACGGAGAGACAGTCATCATCGACATTTCCATCATACCGATGCCCGGAATATTCATTCGCTATGTGGCTGGTTCCCTCAAGGAATATCGGAAAGTGCTCGACCGACCTAAGCATGGCAAAGTCATTGGATCCTTCCACAACCAACAATTCTCGTCACACAAGTCGGAGCATCTTGTCATTCCACCACGTTCCTCGAATATCATCTTTTGTGACACTAACAGTCAGAGTTTCAAAATTGAACACAAACTGAAATTTACCATGTCGCTGATTAATACCAACGGTCAAATCAGCAAACTTTGCGCATCCATGCCGATTATTATTACCCACGAAGACGACATCCCACTTCCTGCATACGATACCATGCAACAGCCGCAGCATCCTCCTCCTTATGATAGGGCACTTCCGGCATTAATATGTAATAGTGCAGACGACGAAGAGGAAGATATTCCCTTGCATACGCCAGATACAGCCGTTTCTGGGACAGACTATTTTAGCTCCGTTGCCCCACAGCCATATCCATCCTATGAACCCCCTTGTTATGGAGCAGCAATTGGAATACATCCTGCATCGGATATGTCGTCTTGCTCCGAGCATTGATAACATATACCCTCTCATGATACTCTCGTTCCCGTTGCATTTCACGGTCAAAATCTTCAATTTGTACAGCCTTTCTGACAGTGACCAAGTCAAACAAAGATGTAACTAAGAAAGTGGATTAAGTTTAATTGGATTAAATGTAGTAAATGTGGTTTGCTTTGAACTAAATAAAATTAAAATACGTAAGGAATAAAAATGTAGGGTACTTTTTCGCAATAGCGCTCCCAGTCTTTGCCGTATTTCTTCGCGCATCGTTCCATGTCTCTTGAGACACGGTGTGTTAAAACGCAAACGAAGAAAGTGACGTAAAAGTAGGGCATGTACGAGCCGAAGCCGGTGATCAAGCCCCAGCAGAGGGCCATGGTGAGGTCGGCAGTGTAGTGTGGCTTGCGAGCATAGCCCCACCATCCGTCCGTAAGCAGAAGGTTACCGTGTTCTGTTTTGATATATTGAGGATTCTTAATATGACCGTAGGGAAGCTGAGGGAAGGCATTGCGGACCATGAATGAACCGTTTTGTTCCATACGGAAGCGATTCTTTTGCGAGTTTCCAGTGTCGAAGAAGTAGTACGCCGTCAGCAAGGTGACGAACAAGAAGACGGTGTAAGGCAATCCATGTGCAATGACATCACCCGTGGTTAGCTGGTATTTGATGAGGTAGATAGAAGCGTAGCAGTAGGTGAACGGAACACCAGCCATATTCCAAAAGATAAGCATAAAACCTTAAAACAGCAGAATGCGATGAGACAAATGTTTTTAGACACCTCTGCAGAGAGCTTACCATCTTTCTCGTAAAATATATCCCAAGATGTAATGATACATTCTTCGCCCTTTTGACAAGCATTGACGTAAAGGAAATGTGCAAGCATCATGAATATTAGAGGAGCACTAATATAACCCTTCGTTTCATATTGTTTCAATGCGCACGAGACCGAGATATAGAATAGCACAGGCCAGGGTACACGGGTCTCGGCCCATAACTTCAGATCCACATGGCCGACGCGAGGATTTAAACAGGCACCCATAAAATAATCGTAAAAGAAATTGCCAGACATGCGGTGCTGTTTGCCCATGAAGCTACTGATCACATACACAAGTGTCGACATAGTGAAACCCCAAATGATAGCCATCGTCATTATGCTTCCAAAGTTATCAATAATCTGGGTAAGACGGAAGATACCGGTAACATGGAGCACAGCAGAGAGAACGAGTGTAAGGTACCAGGATGACAGACCATTGCAGAGGTACTTGAGCTGTTCAAAGGAAGATAAGCAAGAATTAAACGAATTAAGCATAACAAATTACCTTTTTTCCTTTGAGAGAAGGCACAGCAAGACCATAAACTTCAACGCCTGGCATTACAGCAGCGAGGATGAACGAATACAACACAAAGCCTAGATAAATCTTAGCGGCAACAAGGGTTGGAGCTGCGCCCAATTTGATTTTTCCAATGTATTCATTCCAAAAGAAGTCTGAGAGGCCTTCTAGCGTGAAAGTGGCCGGTAAAAAGAATGCTCCTTGGTGGTATTCCAGACAGATCCAGAAGTAGTACATTAACGCAGGAAAGCCGGTCATCATGGCTGCGACACCCAATGGGCCGCCAAATTCGTAGACAATTTCATTGTCGAGTTTAACATCCAACTTAGTCAATTCGGACTTAAACAATGGCACGCCATTGCTATTGACTTTCTCGTCTTTCTTTGACATGATGACCCGATGCGAGACGCGTCTAAGATCACGACCCGTCCAGACAGGGTCCTTTATATATTTCAAGCGAGCTGTGCTTTTCGGTTTCCGAAAATTGAACTTCATCTTTCTACCGCATTCACGTGTAACAATCGTTATTCCAACATTGCCTCAATGGAAAGACGTGGGATTTCACCAGATTACTAACTTCGGTAGAGAGCTAGAAAGGAGGCGTTAAATTGACGTTTACGTATATCTCATGCGTGGAAAAACCATCAAAGAAGGCACCATCTTATTTTCTGCCTACGAACAGTAGGTATATCGCCCGGGGCCTGGTGCCGAAACGGCATCCGGTGCCTGGCGCCGTAGGAACCATTCGCAGACTTTGTACGCGGCAGAATTTTTTTTTTTTGCGACTGTGTAAAAGAGTAGGCCTGGCGATCAACACTGATGTCATATCACCAGGCATTAAAAAAAACAATGGGACCATTATAGTTGCGGCGCATGGTGTCAGCCATCAAAACCCTAGCAGTAATTGACCTTCAATATCATTTACTCATGCGATCCAACTTTCATTAGACACATCATTTTGTTGAATAGCATTCGCATCACCGGCTATCTTTCAGGTCAATGGATAGCATGAATCCATCTGCTTAAGGAGATGCCTTATTTGAGTAGAACAAAGTTTCGACAGCTTCCATTAGTTTTCTGTTTCAGCATTAGCGTGTTTTACTTTTGATGCCGCATCCGTACTGGAAACGAGAGTGGCAGGACTCAACATTGTAGATTTAGGGATAAAAACAGAAGAAAAAGTTACTGCTGCTGTGTTTAGCAAACATAATCGGAAAATAGTGGCTCCGGTGTCGTCCAATCAAGGGAGTCGGGTTCTTCCATTTCCGCTCCGAAATGGATTGCATCCGCTGTATCTCCAAAAATGTACGCTACATGTGCTGGGTGGCAAACAAAAGTCAGCCGACGATCGTCCATTGTAGTTTGGCCTACAAACACAGAAACTGGCATTAGACTAACTATCCCGCATTTTTTGGCATGTCAAAAACCCTTACTAAAGGAGTATAGTCCATAGTATTGACACATGGTATGGACGATCCATCGTGAAAACGAATCGGGTATTTCCCAAAGCAGATACATCTCTTCTTTATGCCATGACTGACTGGTTGTTCGTCCCCTGTGGATGAAATCAAGCAACTCGATCTCATAATATTTCACCAAGCCTGCTGGGATATGGGTCCTTTTCAAAATCTGACGCATTTTGCGGGTCAGAGGTACATTGATGGATTGACAGCCATCTGCACCTGGCAGATCTAGTTCGTCTAAGATTGTCATGTCTATGTCTGGGTGATCGTATGTCCAGTGAAAAGATGGTCTATCAAGACCGTATCCCGGTGGGCGCATATCGTCCCAATCAAGTATGGCCAATGGGTGATCTGTGAAATTATCTTGAGAAACAATGAGTTGCCGCAGCAAAAATTTCGCCGCACGGAAAAAATGAAAGGGAAGAGTCCTTTTACTCACTGTTATCCCATCTTTGACGACGTCTGCTACCCTCTTTGCCCACCAACAACTTATTTCGGCGAGCAAGAGAATCTCGCTGATGCCAGAATCGTCGTTTCTGCTTCTTCTTGGTTTCTATCTCTTGTTCGTACCCTTCTTCTGTGGGAAACAAATCGTTATCGTTGTCGAGTAGCATGTTACGTTGATAGTACGATAAAGCGGAAAAGAAGGGAGAGGTAGGGGAAGCAGGAAAGACCTGTACAGGAAGGTCATAACCGATTTCATTCTTATATACCACCGCTTTAATGCCGCAGCAGTGCAACTTTAAAAAAAAAGAAGTGAGCGCCACGATAGCTGTTATCCAATATCAGCCCTTTTTAGAAAAGAATGCTTTAATCGAGTGTTCATCCCTGTTTGCAGAAGATGCTTGCGTCCAAAAATGATACTAACGGACCGATAAGAGCCTCTGTACTCTTAACCGGCACCAATTGGATCATGGAGATGATCTTGGTTATTAGCATGTTTACCGTCGATGGAGGACAGTGTCAGCTGTCACCCACACTTACTGTTTCCAGTGATCAGGGAACTTACCTCCTCTGACAGGCTGTATGGGCATCGTTATCTACGCACGTTGACTTGCGGACGGCTCATGGCGTATAGGAAGCAGAAATAGGACGGATCATTGTCTTCAACCACAGCTGGTTTTTTTTATCGAGTCAAGCTAGGCTCGTGTTTTGCTATGGAAACGCAGGAAAAGTGCGTGCCAATTCAGATTTTGCTAAACATTGTCAAAAAGTGAAGGTTGTATTGTTTAGGCAAAGAAGTTTAACGTTGTGTCACGATAATCTACAGTAGATGTTTGTGCGCAATTCCGCTCAATAGTATCAGTTAACGATATGAAGTTGACAAGGAAAGTAGAGAATGTTTAGTAAAAAGATACTATCCATGGAGTAGAGTGTAAAGAGTTAGACTGATTTTACACTTAACAGGTCTTATATTTTTAGAAAGATGGCTGATACGGGCATGCCAAGTTGAGCTTCTCTGACTGTTTCCAGTAGGTTTACCTATTCTTCGATTATGTTTTATGTTGTATACACGGTACACGTTTATTGCCATATTCATATTAAGGCTGAGGATTGTGATATGGTTCCGTCCGATACATATCGTTGTTTCAGGTACAGCGCAGGTTACCAAAGAAAGGTATTCCTCAGCAACTTGATAAACTGCTGCGGAAATTAATTGCAAAGGCGCGAGAATTGGACTAGCCACGCTTACTCCGCAAGCGGTCGAATCGTTTGAGATTCTTTCGGTAAGCATTGATCGCTCGATATAAATGGTTTAAGCAGCTATCCATTGGCCTGTTAGCCTGCACAATGCATTATAGAGGTTTCTGCCAATCATCAACAGTGACCAGCCAATATCTGGGTTGTACAATCTGAGACCGGGCACCATCACCTCTTCCATAACCGCTTTTAAACTAGTAAGATAAAAAGCAACTAGCCATCCACTCCATAGATTCAACAGAGGTTGAGACATGGGCCCTATGTATCTTACGGACTAGTTGACGCAGGGTGCGGATTAATGGTTCTAATAGACTGTCCTCCGGCGTTTTCTCCAAAGACACGATGCGATGCATTCTGCTGACGTCATTTAGTGTATTTGATGTCCCGTTTTAAAAGCAATTTTCTATGTTGGAAGATAACAAAACAGTTATCAGAGGACATGTTTTCTCCTGTTTTGAAACGATCCGTAAGATCAACTACGTTCAAATGTCTCGACGCCGTCTTATAGAATACCATAGTTGACTGCAGCTGCAGCTACTGCTGCCGTGGTATCGTCTTTATCTCGACCAACCATCATCTATGCGGAAGAACAGAAGCGTTCGAAAGTATGCATACATTGACCTTGCCATGCGTCGACGCTAACCATATTTTAGCTTAGTATCTATGACCCTCCGCAGCCTAAAGTGATCGTAGTTGAATCCCCAACGAAGCTGGAAGAACATGTTGCATATGCTCAACAACAAGCAACCAAAACATTGGAAGAGGGAAAGGTGATTGTTATTGACAAAGACACTGTATTTACGGTTTCTAACGGTGAATTAGACTCACGTTAATACTCTGTACGAGCAATGCAAACAATTCGAAAAGGATGTTAAAGGTATAAATGACTTGGTATATGAAAAATATACACTGATATTCTTTTCCTAAAACAGCATTGGTGAAGGAAACTGTATCGCCAGATGAAGAAGTGCTTCCAAATGCTCTCTATGTCGGTGTGGCTGCTTTGGCTGGTACCATCATTGCTCGCAACCGTACGTAACTGAATATAAACCAAAATATAGCAATCAATCTCATTTTCTGCGTCTGGCGTGTTTAGGCAACATCGTCCTCCGTTTCCTGACATCTACTGCCTTAGCAGCTGGTACTTCTTTCTATTTGCTTCCAAAGACCACTCACAACGTCGGTGTCCAGCTGGAGAAATTAGAGCGCAAATATCCTGAATTGCAGAATGCTCACCGTATGGCTGACGAGGCTGCGGATGGTGTCCGAAAGGAAATCGATCAAGTCTTGGCACAATTGCGAGGAACAGTGAATGCCAACATTGAGCAACTTCAGCAGAGTGCAGATAAACTGAAGGGTCAGGTTACCGGTGCAGAATCGAAGAATAAGTTCGAAGAAGTGAAAAAGAGTGTCGAAAGCATGTATTCTACTAGATCCAACGTAAGTTGAGCGTCTTTCATGATACAACAAACTGATAGGTTTGATTTTTAGCCCGGAGTGGAAGAGACCTTGAAGAAGAACAATTAAATTTACGCCAGCAAAATGGCGCATAGAAGATCATTGAGACAGAACAAAAAAATAAAAAGACTGCATGATGATGAGTCAGTGTACATTTCAAGGTCATGGATTGTCCCGAGAAATAGATACAAATAGGCAGAGACGAAGAAGAATGACTCGGGTTTCTGGATTTCCTTGTGTGATTCGATCAAACGTCGTTATTTCGTTCACGTCATGGCATCTAGCAATTAGTTCCAGCGTCAGACGTTTTTGTTGGGAGTAACGTAGAATGATTTAAAATTGCATATGTGCAGGCGATACACTTCGAAAGGAATGGTTGTAACAGATTGTTTGCACAGCATGCAAGCCAAATGTCGCAGTGAATGAAACTTTAACGTCTTGTGCTTCTGTTCGTCAAATCCGAATAGCTAAAAAAAAAAAAAAACGAAAACAACCTTGAAACCTCTATAAGATGCTTTCGTGGGCTACAGACGGAGACAACGACATATCTAATACTCTTCGTAATTTATCTCATGAGGAAATCGACTTGATTTTGGAATTCGAGACTACTGCAAGTCGTTGAAATGTCCTATTTCCAAGAAAATGGGTAACCCTTCCTGATGACATGCTGTACTAGAACTGAGATTTCCCGAATGCCTCAACGCATTCGGTTCGTTTTAACAAAGCTGTACGGAAACAACTAATTTTATGATTAGCATTCAGTATTCTACGAAAATCGAAAAATTACTGGATGCTAAAGTCAGAAGATAAAAAAGGATCCATGATCAAGTGGATAGTGCTTTTACGCTTTATATTTAGCAGGTGTCATTGAATAGGGTCGTCTTTCCTTTCATACTCATTAATTCAGCTATATATGGATCTTGTATTTGCTTGCCGAGGTGTTGTCAAAGTTTGCAGACAGACATGTGAAACGAATCATTTCAAACTTCCGCAGCACGGCAATGAACATGGCTTTTTAACGTGAAAATCAGCTTTTCAAATGCGCCAAATGAGTATGGAAGATGCAAGTTCTTTTTTCCATACGGCAGTATGGCATATCAGGATTGCCATGGTCTGGTATAAGATATATAACATGAGTTTTACTTAACGTGAAATAAACACAATAAAGAAGCAAAGCGTCAAACAGTCTACTCAGATCCTGCTTGATCACTGACAAGATGGCATTCGTCTGGAGACAAAAACGCAGCGTAAGATCACTTCCCTTGCTAACCTTTGTTTCTCAATCTCTCTTTGTTACCGGTACGTAGCTCTTTCTGTCAGATCCGCAAATAATACTTTCAGACCATTAAAAGAGCTGTTGCTAAGAATCCGCGTAAAGACTACGCTGAGAGACAATAAGCGCGTCTCCTTTGACTGCGATACTGGAATATTAACAGAGTTAAGGAGTAAGCAGGCACGCACGTCATGTTTTGCAAGACAAGATACAAGCAGAGCCCTGTTCGCAGTTGCCACTCAGCAAGAAAGTGCTGTCTAACAATTTCTTATGACAAACGAAACAGAGACATGTATTGCAACCGGAATAATACAGCTTGCAGAAATTCGGACCTTTTCCCACTATTACTAGCGATCTATGCATAGTGTTGTTATTGTCACAATCGATGCCGGGTTCTCGGACCTTGTTATGATACGAACGGAATATGCAATAGTCAGGTGAGCAGCAGTTACCTGGATATGCTCGGTCTTTAGAGACTGTGCATATAATAAACATGTACATCCGATTGAAGGGACCATGAATGGGAACCTTGACGTCAAATGGCGTTTTCATAAACGTTTGCATTCCCACGGCTGGACTGAGAGCCAGCATCGTGGTGTTAGTATACCCAGGGTTTCCTTCCTAGAAAGAGCAACGAACGTTTAGATAAATCTTTTACCCTTAGCAATTTGATATGTTGCTCAAGATAGGCTACGAAGTACAAGATCATAGAGCGGAAAGCGGAGGTAAAGTACGCTACATGACAAGCATCATAAGAGCCATGTCCACACATTGATGTGTCTTTTACTGGTGATCCAACCGACTCGCCCGCATTGCGTATTTTGTGTAACTTCTACCCGGTGCCGTGGCAGGGTCCCTCCCTTGCTTTAAGATTCGGTCCTTAAACCAATATGGATCTAACCAAGGTCGGAGCATGTCCGTGCCATTCTGCGTTCCACACTCGGTTAAATTCTCGGCTTGATAGTAAGGTAGCATAGCAAAGAAACAAAGTATCGTCAAAGTGGAAAAAAAAGAGAGACACTTGCTGCAGTAACAGAAACAGTCTATTCTATACAGAGTAAGCGATAGCTATTTAAAGTGCAATTTTCCTTTGCCTTACACGGATACACTTGTGTTATAGGACTCCATTGTCAGCATCTCTTGGATGCTTTCATATATTGTTTGTTATTGCTACAACGTTTTCCATGTAATTTTCCTGCGCATAAACTCGCAGACAAGATAATCACATGGCTTTTAATTATTCCACAATATCAGCTTCCTCAGTACGTGAGATGTCATCCTTAATTGCGCCGCTATTTTAACAAATTAGAAGAGTACTTTGGATTCAAGAACACTAAGCATGCCTGTAATCTCATAAAAGGAGGAAGTGGACGACAACCAGGAATTGCAACATTCGCATTCTAGTAAACATGGTTTTGGTTATTCATGCGGTGGGAACCAGGGTGCATTAAACAAAATTGATGATAAGTGTAAGACGGATAATATCGTTTAACCTTTTACAGAACAAAAGAGTCAATGATGGCACGTCATGCCTGATCCAGGTATAACTACCTACGTTCCGTAAGTACAAAAGCGATATGATGGATTATGTGTTGTGGTTGTATTAACGCCTATTTAATTGTTTTCTCTCACAGACTTGCTTTGAATTTAACGCAAGAAAACCATGTCAGGCAAGGCATATAATCATAATCGTAATATACCCTACAGAATTTACAGATTCCAATTGATCAGACATGGTATGGACAAGCCATGTGACGATGATTCTTCTTTGCCCTCGTATAAGGACTTTTTTGTTTTTTTGAGTAATCCTTGTTCTGTTTTCCCAGTGCTATATAGATTCGCCATGGCATTGAAACCGCAGACAATTGCTCTTTTGACGGCAGGTGTTGCTGTGACAGCCGGTATCGGTTATCTATTGTATTTTGACCAGAAGCGGCGAAATGATCCCACTTTCAGGAGAAAACTGAGTAAAGACGATCTCAGCCAATTTGCCTGATATACTTAAACATGCTTCTCATTTTATTGCAGAACGCGAACGTAAAAAGGCCGTAAAGGCAACGAAAATGGCCGAAGAGGAGGCGAAGAAAAGTACAGTTCAGCTGATCGAGACTGTCTTGGAAGCTGCCTCCAAGGAGCAATTACCAACAACACCTGAGGAAAAGGAAAAGTATTTTATGGCCCAGGTGGGTGCAGGCGAAGCACTCTGTAATCAAGGCAAGGAAGCTTAAGCCATAGTCAGGAGGAGAAGCGAAATGTTAACACCTTGCTATCTCTGTTGTAGGAGAGGCATTTTATCCTCAGGCCATCCTTCCTTTCTACATGGCTCTGAAAGTATATCCAGCACCGATGGAATTGATTATGATCTACCAAAAGACAGTTCCTGCGCCTGTGTTCCAAATTATTGTCCAACTCATGGCGTTAGAGGTAAGAGCAGAGAAGCAGCACTCCGATGGTTATGACGGTTTCGTTGATTCCTTATTTATTCGTTAGCAAGAAAAGCGTCAGAACGCATTTTACGAACAGTTCCCTCCCAAGTCTAGCCATGTCAAGCTTCAAAAGCCATCGACTACAGAAGGTTCGGAAACTCGCCAAGCGTTGGTGGCGGACAAGGATATCAAGGAGGGAGAAGTCATCTTTACAGAAGCACCAGTGGTGTCGGCCCTCCATCCTGCTTTTGAGGTACCATACAATCTTACTGCATATGGCTAGTGAGCTAATGTAAATACTATGTTTTAGGGATCTTTCTGCAACTTCTGTTTGGCAAAGGTGAATGAGACCAAAGTGGAGTGTACAGAATGTAGCCATGTCGTTTTCTGCAGTGATGTCTGCAAAGAAAAAGGCAACGAGCAATACCACAAATATATGTGTGCAAAGGACAAAGTGGAAGACGCAACCGAGAAAGAGGCTATCAGCTTTGTTGAATTCTCGAGACAAAGCAACAAGAAATATCCAAGCATGATTGCGCGATTTTTGTCTACTATGGTAGCAGAGGAAGTGGCAAAAAGCCAACAGGGTAGCACCGAGGACATGTATAATTCTTGGGATCACGTAGATCGGTTCAAGTACCTTGAAACTGCACCATCGGTTGAATCAAACCAGGAAATTGAGTTGCTGAAAGCCCTGCTGGGACCCAAAGTACAGGGCATCAGCGAGTTCTTAAGCAACGAAATTTATCTCATGCTGAAGGGTAAGCTCATTTATAATGCTTATGCTATCAAGCCTTCAGAAGACGTGTCAGCAGTGGTGAGTTTATCCGATCTTGTTCATTCTACATGCAATCTAAACTTTTGTCATAGGAAACGACAGAACTGATCAGGGAAACCAAGGACAACGACAAACCTTCTATTGGTGCTGGTTTGTACAAGATATCTACATATATCGGTCAATCGGAGGATGAATACAATGTCAAGCTCACATTCCGTGATAATCATGAAATGGCAGTGATTGCCACAAAGGATATCAAAGAAGGCGAGGAACTCAAGGCGTTGTATACTATGCCAGTTCCTAAACAGTAGAAGGAAACTTTTCTTTTCCAGATCATATAGTATCTGCGGTAATAGCTATTTAAGATAGAAACATTGGATAGGAAGCTAGGACTTTTTAATGATGTAATGATAAGAAATGTAGAAATTGTAAGTAGCATGAAAAATGGGTACATAGAACCAATGAGTATTACATTCTCGAAAAACGATGCGTATTGTCGCCATCCGGCGCTTAGATCCATCAACGTAATGGCTGCGTCTATGGGGTATTTCGTTGATGTTTGTTCATCACTTCCTTGCTTTAATTGGCCAGCATCTTGCGGTTCGTTCTTATCACTCAATGCATTTAAAAATTTGTTATGTATGGTGACGAGCTTATCGTCTGATGGTTGAAGAGGCTGCCGAGTCAATGTGTTTTCTTCAATTAAGGAAAGTTTCTGATGCTGTCAGCAGTTCTATTAGATGTTCTGATAACTGTTGTTGTGTTGTTGCCTTGGAAAGTTCAGTATCAAACATTTAGGAAGAGAGAGCAAGGTTACTGGAGAGAATCAATAGGTATTCTAGATCTTGGGTTGCTTACGTCTGCTGCTGTAGTTGATACGGTTGTTGTTGCGTAGATATAGGTAGCTGTGGTAACACTACGGAGTCTGAAGCTTCAGTATCCCCTCCTTCCCTACGCCATTCCTTTTCATGTCGCTTTATTTTACGTTTTAAACCTCTTCTTCGATCCAGCATGTTTCGTATTCATTACCTTCGTAACCAAAAGAGTCTTTCTTTTTCTGCAGCTTACTTCATGATATCGATCAACAGTAATGTCGCTTTTTCGGCAACTACCCTAACATTAACACGTCATACCATGACGCGGCCCTCCCTTTGATAAGACAATGTCTTCTCTTTCATTCGTTTGTTTAGCTTTGTCTCTTACTGCACCTTCAATTCTAAGATCTATGGGTACTTTTATCAATCCAATGTATAGCAAAAATATCTAGTGAGTCAAAATGCTCAGACATCAGAAGGCTTATCTAACAGTATTATTCCAGTATGCTAACCAATCTTCCATGTATGAAGTCAGAATAATACAACATGACATCTGGAATCTCAATCAAGGTAATTTCCTCCTATTACAACAACTATCGCCACTAATATTATCTCTTCCAGAAAATGCAAAAGCCTGAACAAAATGTATGCATAAGGCATCTTTTAAAAGAAGCATTGGGTGAAACAAGGTATGGCAGCGTCAGATGTTGTCATCATTATGCAGCCTCCTATATTTAGGGCAGTAGATACTAATCAGCATATTTCCAATGCCTCTCAGTGTACACTCTGCTCCGGTCAATTGGCACAAATATCCAGTCTCTGAAAAGAAGGACAACATATGCTTCCGGGGATGCAAGACAATCTAAAAGATTGGCTGATTTCGGATTCTGAGAAATCCAACAAAACAGTAAGACATCTAAGCATTCCGGACATTATCGTCATTCCTGTGTTTGTTTCTTTCCATAGTCTAACGGTGCAAGCAAGTAAAACACTATCAAGCGGGTGGCTGGCTGGCTTCTATGGCGGATGTCCATCCCCGGACTTTTTTCTTTCTCTCTGGATCGCTCATGCCCGTCATAGATTTGTTGCAGTGTGGGTGCCCGCATTTGAGCGATAGGATACCCTTGGGGGGGGGTTAAGTAAAAGGGTATCAACATATCCTCCCATTCTCCAACTTTCAATGCATGTTTTATGCTGCTCTAACCGAAATTGCGCCCACTGGAGGACCAACTTGAATGTAAACGAAATATGCTTTTTAGTATAGCTTACTTACTAATGGTACATACTTATTTGCTTTTAGCGGCTTTATGGAGTTTCATGGATGCAAAAGTTGTGATAGATTAGATTAAGGTTGCATTCAATAAGCCAGCACAGTAGAAATTGTTAAGAAGACGAATATAAAAAGCGACAAATTGATACCGACATGCTGGTGTGACCCCATTCCAGAGATTCTATCGAAGCCGGAGAAAATCTGCTATGTAATTCCCATAGCGACTATAGAAGGCACGATCCATTGTGCAACAAGCACCCATTTTAAGAATCAAAGAAAGGTTATTCCTAGTCCACACAGCATTAATGATGATATCCTACATGCGAAACACAAGTGACGGGGCAACATAAGTGCGAAACCTAATGCTAGATATATCCATGCGGTAAATCTGCTGCCAAAAGCCCAATTAGTTGTGAGGTAGGCTACTTGCAGCTATCAGAGTTCAGAATTTTTTTTTGGACACTGCAGAAATCTAATTTAAATCTGCTTCTCCTGAAGTGCAGCTTCTTGCATCTCTTTCAAAATATTTCACACTGCTACATAAGACAAATCTAAGTCGACCCATGATGCGTTTTGCAACAGTGGCAAATAGGCATGCCTCGAATAGCCCTACTTTATCATTATACCGTTCTGTCTTTATCAAACATCACGCATTCAGTTACCATTAATTTGCGAACCTTTAGAATTACAGAATCTGCTAATGACCCAACCATTTATTAAACTAATTTACACTAAGAAGGAGCCACATTTATAACATAGAAATTTGATAGCCAAGTAAAATTTAATGACAAAACTTTGTAAAATTAGTGTTTTCGTCCTTTAATGGCACGCTAGGCGGGTTGCTGTTTGTAATCTTAACAGACTACAATAACGTCAATAAGCATGTAAAAAGCCTGTTAAGTTTATAAGTGGTGATAGCCTTCTTATTACCGAATACTATGCTTTAATATCTGTCTTTCTGTGATCCAAATGTGCCTGTGCGTCCACATATCTAGGGCGGCAATTGGGACATAGAAAAGCTTACAAATTTCTATCCTGTTTGAGCAAGGTGTGGTTGCGTTATTATGGATGTATGTAGTACATATATTTGGTAGGTCGCTTATCCAATATTCTTGTACTGGTTACCAAACGCACACTGCGCACCAAGACCTGACCTTTGACGGACCGTGTGACTTGGAAATAGAGGCTGCCAGGGCGGAATTCGTGACTTTGTTATGGGCGATGCCTCGAAGGGTAATCTTCCTCTTGCTATTGCTCACATTCCTCCAATGGCCTCACCAGCACCGACCCGATTAGCTCAGCTTGCGCAATTGTCTTGCAAGATTTTCCAAAATGTCTATAACCCAACCGCCGCGCGAACGGGCAACAAGATTCTTCGGCAAAGATTGATCGGACCATCGCTCACCCAATACCATCCTCAAAAACTCGTACATTTCCGTGACATTAAAGCTTTGTACCCATCGCTCAATCTCATTGATATGGATGAAAAAGAACGTCTGGACGAGATCGCAAGAAGAAAACGACGAGGCAAGGGTGCGCCAAAGAAAGGTAAGGTTTCAAAGTGCATCATTTGTCTTTTTGTACTCATCACGTGGACGTCTACTTCAAGGCCAAGGCAAGCGTGCTTCCAACAAGAGAAAGTAGATCTTCAATCTCTGTACATAGACAGTGTTTATTCAAAAAAGATAATAAAATCGACAAAGACCACAAGATTTCCTGCCAAGTTGAGAAACAAGAAATCCTACATGCTTGTCCAAGCGAGTCTCATTAGCGGATGAATACCCAAAGGAAAAAGTCCTGACAAGCTTAAAACTTATTCAGAAAAGGCGAAACGCCAAATAAGGGCAGTGGCAAAAGTAGAATCATGGCTTCAAAATCTGCAATGAATCATCATCGATGAGAAACGTCTCTCTCCGTGAGTGAGACTGCCTTCAAAAATCATGTACACTCACGTCTTGGTGCAGAAACGAGCAAGTATCAAAACTGATGAATAAACAGAATGATCATAATATCTTTTTGAATGTGTGAATCTACTTAGTGCAACCGTCGGCGGATAGTTGCAGAGCAACATTACGCAATATTTACCGAGAAATAAAAAAAAATACCATGTTCAATTTATCATAGTTTTCATTCTTTAACGATCATCTGCTATCATGCACAAGGACAATCAGCATCCATATCTATAGTACTGATTCTTCCCACTATTGCTAACAGAAGAAAATTCTTGTTACTAATAGAATTTAACCAAAATCATAAAGTTCGGGGCTTTCAGGGGCCTGACTTGGCTGTGTTGTTTCGCCCTGCCGCAATTGTTCGTACAACCACAATGACGAAATCGTTACCGATCTGATAATTAAAAAAGAGATAGTGATTCTTAAACCGTGTTGATATGTTTCCTGTTCAGGCTGCTTTGTCAAATTGGCATCAATCCATGTTAATTACTTTCTTCTTTCCTCAGCATCTGTACCTTATTTTCTTCGTCGTAGCAAAAAAGAAATAAGCGTTGATGGACCGCCTTCTGAAATAGTCTGCAGCAAAGTGTTTTTATTTATCTCGGAAAATCCCCAACGTACCTTTAGGGGGGAGGTAAAGAAAAACGTTCTGGAACAGAGTAACATAAATACTCGAAATTAGACGTTTGAGAAAAATTCGCATAGATCCGTTTGACGTATCCCTTCTACTATGTAAATAAGTTTTGCAAAACGATGTTATTTTTACGTTCGTAAATAGAAGACATGTTTATTATCACAGATATGTAAATATTTAAGGGGCTTTATGCGCGCACCTGAACCTTTTGTATATTCGACTTCATTCTTCTGCTGTCTTGTTTTGCATAAAAAAGTAAGTAATAAAAAAGGAATGGAGTGACCAAGAACGGAATATTAGAAAAAAAAAGAGTGTAAGGCGCCAAAGCAGCGTATTACGCAGGAGTCAAAGGAAAGGAGCGAAGAGGAAAAAAAAAATAAAGAAACCGTTTGGGTCTGGGAGGAGTAATTACAAGTTAGAATGCTTTAAGCACAATGAGGTCTGCTTCGAAGATAGCCATGGCGTCCTATTCCTGGTCCGTTCTTGTTCCATCTGGCAAAGGAAGTATCTGAGAAAGCACGTTCTTGTTTAGCTAGAAGACGAGAATATCGGAGACCACAGGCGTTACAAAGTCTAAATTTTGATGAAAGAGAGAAACGAAAAAAAAAAAAAAAAACACTTAATCAAGCGATCTGGTGTACAAAAACAATTAGATAAAGTAAACCTACGTCTTGTGCCCGCTAGGCCCACGTCGCCATTCTGGGCTGCTGGCCGTGTTGCAATTTTCGCAACGTTTTGTTATTCGCGATGAGTTAGAATGTGAGATATGTATCGATCCTTTGGGCAGCATGTCTTCTGGCTGTGTCAATTTTCTTCTTGATGGCAAGAAATCATCATATGTCGCATTGTGTTTTGCATAGAAGGGTGTGGGACAAGATTGGTTTAATTGGTTGTCTGTCATGAGGTATCTTGGTTCGTGCAGCAAGGTTGGAAGTTCGCTATTGACTGAGGTGGAAGGAAAAGCAGCACGGAACGCGGAATGAGGATATGATCGGACTCTAGATGTAGGGCATGCACATGTGTTAGGTTTCGAACATCAAAAAATCTCGGTTAGTTATGCTTACCCACTCTCTACATTCGTGCTTGCTATATCGGAAACGCAGTGCATGTAATGTTGATAGGAACGCATATTGGATGTACGTTTGCGTTGAATGCCTGTCACTTGGAACAAACCAAAAGCAACCATGCCATAGGGTACAATAATCTTTTCAAAACGACACATGCCAAAGGATTGGAGAGGAAGCGTTGTGCTTGAGTGAAAGTGCTGTGTGCATGCGATATCTGTTGCAAAAGTATCGTTGTTGTTATGGTTTTCCCTTGGGCCGACTTCTCTGGTGAGTCCAATTGTTAGATCAAAGAGCTGTTCACGGATGGAGGTATCGAATGATGGTGCTGCGGTCATCGAAGGCAAATCGTCCAGACTTTGTTTAGGAGGCCATGAGGCAATTAACTGGCCAGTGGCAGTGTTATGGATTTGGAATACCCTTAGCGGTTCGTTTTCGGTCTGTAACGGATTGATTTTGTCAGGTGTTTGCTGTTGTATAATTTCTATCACTGCTGAAGCATCCTGATAATACTTGGTCAGGTTCATTCGAAGGCTGCATCATTTTTTTTTCTTCTAGCGTGCTATACCTGCGGATTGAATACTTTTTCGCCGCAAAATATCGCTCTTGGATGCTGAGTTTGATCTAAACGGAGAGAGATGCAAACTTATCAATGAGATTTTTTTTTTTCGTTTTGTGTTTCATTACTGTTCTAGTTTTTAGCCTAATCGATATAGTTTACCTTCATCTCGGTGGAAGAACGCCAGAATAACATTCTCAGTTGCAGTGTACATAACAATATCGACGACCGACCATTCATTCTTATCATCCATAGTTAGCGAGGTCTAAACAGGGGCAACTTAATGGCGGCATTCTTTGTTCGTATGCAGGTGTTAATCTTACGAGATTGTTTTTATTGCCGGATACGCCATCGGATCCATCCTTAGACGCGATCTTTTCCAATGCGAGAAGACGGCATCTGAAGAGAAGAAGAAAATATTTTAGTGTCGTTCGATTTTTTTTGTTTGGTCTACCGTACGGACCTTGTCACTGCGGCTGCGAGTGTTTTCACTTGCACAAAATTGGACAAATCGGCTCGAGCGGGGTCCAGCTCGTCGGGATGAATAAACTCGAACAGCGATCTATCAATAAGGATATCTTTGAGGAGTTTCCCATTGATATGGCGTTTCGCTACGGAAGAGGAGATGTGAAGAAATTGGAGGTCTTCGAACGACAATAATGCCCAAAAACAAGCAGGAAAGGATAACATCATTTTATAGACATTAATGATAGATGAAGTAAGGGATACTTTCTTTTATATGATTCTATCAGAAGCTTTTCTAAGCCGAACATGCAATGAATAACATATCTAATACTTACAGGGAAATGAGAATGCGTTGCTAGAGAATGAATGATTTTTAAGAGGAATAAAAAGAATAAAAAATGAGTGGAAGTTTAATGAACTGAAAGGAAGAAAAAGGCCGTGTGTGAAAAGTGTGAAGCGTGTTTTTCAATGAAAGGAGCCAAAACGGACCAGCGTCTGAAAAACGTGACAAGAAGTATTTATATCTCTACTTGTCCCAAGAAATTGTAGGACTGGCGTACAGCTAAAATACTGTCTTATTTGACTCTACTGTGGTACATTCAATTCGTTTTTTTCTTAATGTTAAACCGGATGCTATCGACAAAAGCGCCTCCGTTGCCTCCGTGTTGAAATGGAGGAGATGTAAAAAAAAATCCAATCGTTCCTTCTAAAGGTTTCAGAACGATCAAGGTTACATCACACAAGTTTTTTTTTTTTTTTTTTTTTTTTTTTTTTTTTTTTTTTTTTTTTTCTTTTCGTTCGTAATTATAGCAAATTTTATGTCCAGTGAGCATGTGATAAGACCGCTAGAGAATTGCGGAGCCCTCGTCCTTCATTTTTACGCGGAGCATCAGAATCATGACCGAAGCATTGGATCCTCTCTGTCAAACTATGCCCTTAGTCTAGGCAATGCAAAAACTGCTACCATGTCAAAACAACAGGCATTAGCCATGCAAAACTTTTTTGGTTCGGAGCTCTATCCGTTTGCTTGCTACCGTGTACCAGACTATTTTTGTGCCGTGGCTACCGGAAAACCGGGTAGCTTTAACTTATGTGCCTGGAACTCGATCGGTTGTCACCTAGTTGAGAGACGCAATTCTTTTCCATGACGACACCTTAGCATCTAACGAATACAATGCATTATCGCCAGTTTTTGGTTAATCGGCCGTAGATTACAGTGCTTCATGTGCGTTAATCCTTAGTCAGTCAATCGCAACTGTGTCGAAACATGGAGAGTTTGAAGCTTTGTTTGTCTCGGTTTAACTTTCTTAAGCATCATGACATACAGACCCTAGGACTCTTAATTACTTATAGTGATCTTACAAAGTAAAATTCGGGGCGTGTCAAATTTTATCTTCTTTCTTTTCTTTTGGTTACTCTCCCCTCTCTTGATCAACTAGGGCTGCATGCAAATGCAGGTCGTAGAGAAGTCAGCAATCGTTAATGAACTAGAAATAACTTTCCTTTATCCCCTCAAATATGAAGCGTGTATCTGTTAAAGCGGGAATCGTCCTTTCCTACAGAGAACTTTCATTAGCTTGTGCAATTGTGTAAATTGCTCACTAGCTATCTTATTGTACTGCCAACATCTGATAAGCATAAAGAGTGCAGAACCACGTCTAGCGGATAATCTGATCCACGCTATCAGCAATAAACTATTTGTCCGTTTAGTGAATTTATCGGAACGAATGGGGTACCCTCTTTTTTAGACTAGGGACTATTGCTATATCAATACATCAACCATATTTATCTCTAAGTCAGATTACGAGACCCGCTTTCTGGGGCGTGGAACTTTTACACGGAAGGTAATATGGCCTTAGAATATTCAATATGTGTTAGAAATCAATATTTCATCACAGTCTTGTAATCAAAGGAGAAATGAACAAGGCTGGGAAGGCTCAAGCAAAGCCACGTTTTCAGTTATAGTCTTCATGAAGCACGCCGATGCAATCAGCACATAGATAACGTACAGCACTTTCTCAAGCTTGATAGTGTTCAAATCGTAGGTTTGGTATGAAGTTAGTTTGTGTAATTGAATTAAACATATTCCCTTTTCGTGATCCGGTTCATTAGTGTAAGCTTAATTTGGCTCACGCAACAAACCTTGTTTTGGCCCTTGGCATATATCCACATCGATCAAAACAAGAATGAATTCGTAGCACCCGTAGATCCCACAACTAATTGGATACTTTGCCTTTTTTCCTTCTTGCCATATCAATTGGCTGATAGCCATGTTTGTTTTCGTTGCCTATGTTCCTTATGAAGCTAGCTTTAAATTTTCCCTGTTTCAAACCCCATTGTTATTGGTTGCGTGTTAATATATCCTATTTAATTCATAAATCTAAAATGTTCTTCCAGTTACCAAGTTCGCTATTTGTCATGTTCATAACGATGTACGAGTACGAGAATTGGTCTTAGGTACATGACTCTGTCATTGCGTCTAAGAACAATGCATGCAAGTTTAGTTCTTTTCTTTTTATAAAGACCCAATTAGACTTTCGGTTAGCCCCGATTGGACCGGTCTGAAAAAAGGAGGGAAAGTTGGCGGTCTTCCTGAGCTTAGTTACCCTGGATGCCTTGGGTTTGTGATAAACTAAAAGAAAGGATCGATCGGCGGTTTCTGAATTCCACCTTTTCTTTTAATGTTTGCTACCGTTTGTGCGCCGTCGGACAAAAACGGGGCGTTCTCTCTCTTTATTTATTTTTTGTTTTGTTGGGTTATCTGAATACGTTTGGCTAATGTTTTAGAAAAAGGTGTAGATGGTGAGTGAACCCTTTCGTCTTTTGTATCGCATCGATAAACACCCTTAATTAGCTATTTCTTTTTTCCCCTTTTCTTTTGCCCGCCCTTTTCGTCCAGATGCCGCACATGGCGACGCCTTGTGCAACATCCACGTTTTAGAAGTTGCCCTGTGCGTCGGAGTAGAGTCATAACAAATAAAGAAACCCTCCTGTTCTTGGCTTAAAACCGATATACAAAACGTGCACAGCAGAAGAAACACAGCTTATACTCGGCCATTGACAGAAAGAAAGCAGACCTGAAGAATAGTAAATCTTTGACCAATGGAGTCCATCTGTCACACACAGGCTCCCATATACACACATGCAAAGCCCTGATACAGCTTATCAAGTGTAATCATTCGCTCGGAAAAATAATTTATCCAATAGCCGCCAACCAGAAAGTTTGCCGAGTTTCCTGTAACACTGTGCTCACAGTCACGTCCTCAGCACAGCAATTTCAACACCGTTTGCTTGGTTGCCCTAACTGCTTTGCGGAAAGTGGAGACGAGGACATCATGGATGAACATGCCCATGGACATAGCCATAATCTGGACCCGTCTTTGTTTAAGTCGAGTGCCGCCACGGATGAGCCTATAGGGTTTATTATGGCACTTCACATCGCATTCATGGTAACAGGTACGACAAGCAGCACTGGACTGCACGCGTGCTGCATACACGGAATTAAATTATCGGGAGTTAGCCTTTGGATTTCTGTATCCATTGGGCATGGTTCTAGGTCTAGCCAGGAACAAGTGGCATGTTCCTGTCCAAATTCTGGCATCCGCCTTATTTATCGTGGGTTATTTTCTGGCACACGCCCATAGTGGTCGTAATTATGTGAGTAACCTTCTCTTCAGTTAACTCTTGCAAGTGCCCGAAAAAGCATTAAAATCATCTTTTGTTGGGAACCTGATGTAGGAACCTCACATTGCTCATCGATGGTTTGCACATATTGTCATATGGTCTGTCATATCTCAGTTCTGTATCGGACTCTATTTGAAACTACATTGGGAACGCGGAATTCATGGTCGCATCCGTCCGATGTTCACTGTAATACATAAATGCCTCGGAATCGCTATTCCTGTAATTGGATATGTACAAATTGTGCTTGGTGTCATTGCTAGCTTGGGATTTTGTTATGGAGGTAAACTACCTGATTGCATTACCATCTTACCAATCCTTAATCTGCACTATGCTAGAATCAACTGGTCAGTGCTTAGCACACTTCATTATGGGTTCTTCCTTCGTGGCCTATGGTATCTTACTTTTACTATCTCTGCGTGTGGGTGGTCCATGGCTCTTGCGAAGGGCAAAGAGTCAAGAATGGTATGATAGCTGGGTAATTATGCTCTGGGGTATAGTCAATACGTTCACCGAACATCGGTATGTAAGAAGGATGAATCAGCTTTAATGTCTCATCATTATGGATAGATGGGGCCAACCTTGGAATCATGGTGATTACCAACATACTTCTATGGGAATTATTTGGTGGATAGCTGGCATGGCAGGTGTCTTTTTTAGTCGGCATGGGCAGCGCACAGTGATTCCCGCTGTGCTAATCATTTTAACGGCGGTTGCTTTTCAGGTACAGTACTCGAAGTTCAACTTTGTCTGTATTGAGCAGTGTGACACAACAGGGTCATGCGCAGCACGTACCAAACAGTGTTCAAGTGCACTCCTATTTTGGCTATCTGCTCATGGCAGGTGGCGTTTGTCGTATCATTGAGATTTGTTTTGTATGGAAAGAAGGCGTCTTTAATATTGCACCCTTTCAGTACCTTCCACCAATGGTATGTACTAGTGAATCTCACGGCAAAAGATGAGAAAGACGGTAATCTTACTTAACATACCGGACAGACATTGATAATGGCAGGTGTCATGTTCATGGGCGCGACGGAAGAACAGCTTTACTTGCTCAACAGTATGAATATTGACCCTAGTTCTTACAGCAACGTTCTTCTGGCGTTTGCGTTTGCGATTTTTCTGTTTGCTTCCATGCTAATTATTCTGTGGGAAAAGCTCACGAATTATGCAGCGAATTCCGCCTACACCGAAGTGGCCAGTGATAACATCGATACGTTGCACGTCGATGACGATTTTCTCGACGATGATGAGGATGAAGAAGGTTATAGTGATGCTGTGCCCCTAAAAACGACTAGGGAAAATGGCCATATCATGAATGGTAATTATTAGAAAGTATATGCATATAAGCCCTCAAATCATGCCAAAGCCGGATATATCTCTTTATAATATACCAAAAGCCCGAATTGACATGGTGATCAATGAGATTTATCGTTCCGACGACAGTGATGGTTGCTCTGGGCTCCGGGGACAGACCAAAGAATTGCAAGCCCGAAACAAAGATAGGAAATTATGGTGATGCTTTAAGCGGGGCGTGAATACCAAAATGCATCAAGTTTTCTAGATAAATTATAATCTTTTTGGTTGTGGCCAAAGCATTGAAAGAACTAAAAGCACTATGATTGCTTTGTCCCAGATTATCTGAAGTGTTTAGTTGATGGAAAAGAGCCGACCTATGCCTACGAGCGTTTTTGGCAGCAATTAGTTGGACATGCAAGGCCAAGATAGCGAGTATTCAAACGCTCGATGCTATAAAAAAACCAATACCTCCGATGCAAAGATCGCCAGAGAAGTTTGGATTCAGATCTCCGCACGGAATATAGTTGGCTCGTCACGAGCGAAACTAAATTAAACAAAGCCTTGGCAAAGGAGGGCAAAGAGTCCCTTTTTTGCATGGCCTTCCTTTCTTTTTCCCTCTTACGCTAGTGCTTTCACTCTTCTTTGCCGCAACAACCCCTTTCTGTCTATTTTCTTTTTTTTTTGTCCTTCTCCCTTTTTGTTCTCCCCTTCTTCCTTTGTCTCTCTCCATTTCTCTTTTGTCATGGAAACATCGTCATCGTCGTTACCATCTGACAATCATGGTTCATTGAATGCAGAAAAGCGGACGCGCAAAAGTCGAGAAATAGAAACTACGCAAAAAATATCCGAAATAACTGTTTTGGGAGATGGAAGCAACGAGGAGAACGATAAGAATATAGACGAGAAGGCTCCGCTAAATGTCGCACAGAAGGATGATCTTCCTAATGTGTCACAAGTTTCAATAGTACCAAAACACGCTCAGCTCACCGAACAATACTTAGCTGAACTCGCCTGCTCACCCTCTGCCATAGCTCCTGTTCCCAACGCGATTAGAGCATGGGCAGCTGAGTTGCCTGAGGTTCCTGAATCAGTCCAGCCAATGATGGGCCAAGCTCATATCCTAGAGTTAGACCCTGACACGGCACATGATCGCAGTAACGGCGCTGGACAAATTCACGAAACAAAAGATGTATTTACAGAAACGCAAAAAATCGCCTATGTTGGCCTATGTGCTTTGACCAGTCTTGAAGTTGTGCACGATTATCAGGGTAACGATCATACCTATGCACGTATGAGTGCCGGCAACTGGCAGCGCAAATTGATGCGAATGATTTATACACATATGGACATATCAAAAGAAGGTGAAGCAAAGAGAGACAGAACACCATTCTATTGTTGAACAGCCACTAACTTCTTGTCTGTTTTTGCTACAGAAATCGAGATGATTGAAACGCTTTCGAAGCATCATATTCTACCGACAGATTTAGTTCATCAATTTACTGCTCAAGGTGAAACAAAGACGGTCAACTTGGGTGACTTTCATCAGGTCAATGAAGAGCAGTCGAGCAAAGATTTTATTATCGATTTGCGCTGGACTATCATGTGCGACTTGTTCTTGCTCTGCCTTAGCTCAGAAACGTACGATGCCCGATCTCGCGTGTTCATTGCCCGTGTCGCATACTATCTCTCATTGGACTGGTTTCGTGTTCTGAGTTACGAAAAACGCATTGCCGAGCATTTACTGCAAAACGATCCCTGGGAAACCGAAACCGTGGCAACGTTTACGACAACACAGACGAACACGGAAGAGAGCACTAGCGTACGAAATGACGCAGAACGTTTGGGTAGAAACAAACAGCGCAAAAAGAAGCGCTTCGTCATGATTGGTCTTGCTACACTGGGTGGCGGCTTAATTCTTGGTCTTAGTGCCGGTTTGATGGCTCCAGTCATTGCAGGTGGTATTGGGGCTATCCTGACCACTGTGGGTGTCACTGGTACGAGCGGTTTTCTAGGTGGCACAGCTGGTATTGCTTTGATCACAGGTAGCGCAACCCTTGCTGGAAGCCGTAAGTATACCCAATCTACGTATATGGTCAAAATTTCTTTTTCTGACTTTATTTTTATTTAGGACTTGGAGGTAAAACTTTTTTTTTCTTGCAAACGAAACTCCTAGTTACTCACGCCATGATTTTTTTTTTACCTTGTTCTAAAGCGGTTAGCATGAACAAACGCATGAAAGCTATTAACACGTTTGAATTTCTGCCTGTACACACGGATGACCATGTAAATTGTATAGTTACCATTACAGGGTAAGTGAACGTGTGATTGATTTTAAGTATTACTTTCTTACTTTTTCCTTCTTCTCATAGATGGTTACCTAATACGGATAATAACGAAGAGGCGACGACGTTGCCATTCAGCACATTAGATCCCTTGATGGGCGATCATTTTTCATTATATTGGGAACCCGAAATGTTGGTTGCTCTAGGAAGCGCCTTCAAGATCTTTGCCACTGAGGCTGTCACGTTTTCAATTCAACAGGCGTTGGCCCATACGATTATGGGTGCCTTGTTGGCTGGTCTGACCTGGCCCCTCGCGTTGACCAAACTCGGTTATCTGGTAGATAATCCTTGGGCTAATGGTTTGGATCGCGCCCGTCTGGCTGGCTTGATTTTGGCGGATACGATCATGAATCGTAACCTTGGCTCTCGACCGGTGACCTTAGTAGGGTATTCCCTAGGCGCACGTGTGATCTTTTACTGTTTACTGGAGTTGGCCCGCGTCAATGCCTATGGCTTGGTGGAAAACGTGGCATTATTTGGAACGCCTGTGAGCGCATCCAAGGCTCAGTGGAGAGAATGCACTACAGTCGTGTCTGGCCGGTTTATCAATGGATACGCTACGAATGATTGGCTCCTTGGGTTTCTTTTCCGAGCATCGACTGCCGGCTTAGGTAACGTAGCTGGCCTGCGTCCATTGCAGGACATCGAGAGCAATAGAGTACAGAATCTGGATTGTACAGACCTCTTAAAAGGTCATCTGAATTATCGCTCTGCCATGCCGAAATTACTGAAACGTGCAGGATTTAACGTGACTTCGGAAGAACTTCCAGAGCAAAAAGAAAAGGAAGATGCACCGACCAAGGTAAAGTAGACAGTGCCAAGTAAGGTCATCGAGAAAAGTGTTCCTCTTGCTTAATTCTGCGTTTGTAGGAACTTACTGTTAGGAATTCCACTCTTTCGTCTTTATCCTCTGGCAAGGCTTCCATTCAATTTCCTAGCAAGCAGCAGCCGTCATCTTCATCTTCGACCTCCTCCTCCTCCACCAGCTCGTTCTCTTCTCATTCTTCCACTTCTTCATCGAAAGTCGTGTCCCGACCTGATACCCCCACTGTCACGCCCGAACATAAACCGCCTTCGGACATGGATATCATTGCAGACATTTTGGCCAACGCCACAGCAGCCGCGGCGTCTAAATCCGGTACTTACAGTTCTCTGTCTTCCGGTAAAGCGTCGATCGCCCGATCACGGTCCGATACCCTACGAAGTTCCACATCCGAATCACGGTTCAGTCTCTTTGGAAAAAAGAAGCCGGCCGAAGAGGAACAGGATGAGACGCATCGTCAGCTGAAAGACGTTGGAATCGAAATCAAGGAGATTCAGAGTACCTTGGGCCGCATGGTCGTACCTGATGAAGTATTGAATCCAATGCCCAAGTGTACCTTGGAAATGCCGCCGCATGCACGCATCAATCGATAAGCATGATCCTCTATCTTGGCTCGTTATTTCGCTTCCTCTCATTCCCATTTTCTAAACTGTACAGTTAGTGTAGTCTCATTATCTCCTTTTCCTTTTTTAATTTTCGCGTGTAAAATGTAAAACGTTTTCCTTTTTTTTTCTTCCCTTTTCCAAATAAGCATTGTTCCATTGTATTTTGATAGATGTATGCTATCTGATTCACTTTCAAAACAAATGAAAGAAGGAAAGAAATGGTACATTCCGTCAAAGAAAAGAATCGTCTTTTTTCGCTTTGTTAGTTACATTTATCGTAACAGATAGCGATGAAAAGGAAAGAGCGAGAGAGAGAGCGAGATAGTGCGTGTTGAGATGTAGAGAGGGCAGTGAAGGGAAGCAAGAAAAAAAAAGAAGCCTAACTACTACTGATCTTGCTCATGCTTGGATGATTGTCCTTCGGCATGGGAGGATTTCATCTTTTTATGCTCATGTCCATCACCTGATTCTTCCAATTGTCTTTTCAGATATTGATTTTCCTGTCTTGTCCTATCCAGTTCGGCCTTGAGAAGTTCGACCTGTCGGTTGAGTTCATTGATAGCTTGATCTGTCAGTAGCTTTTCCAATGTCCATTTTTCCAGCGTTGCGGCTTCATTATCTTTCAGTTGCTGGATGTAGGCAGCTGCACGTTGAAGAATGGATCCCTTGTTTTTTTCGCAACCAGGCACTATCCGGGCAATCTCATTGATTCCCTCATTGATCGTCTCTCGACGTCGACGTTCGACTTGCTTGTGATTTTCACGTCGTAAACGATGCCATTCAGCCGATCCCTAAAATAAAAAAAAAAAGAACACCAGAAAGGGCCCTCTTTTAAGTCCATCTGCTACTTTCTTATCCTACCAAGAGAGAGACCAAAGAAACAAATAATGCTTACCACGGGTGGTTTACCGTTCTCATCCGATGACGTTCGTCGTTGATCTGGTGCTTGTTGGGGTGTCGAGGCTGGTTGGTGTAATTGTTGTTGTTGCTGCTGTGATTGCTGTGCTTGCTGTGGTTGTTGCTGTTGTTGTTGTTGCTGTTGTGGTATGTTGCCATAGTGTGCCTGTTGATGTTCATCCGATGGATGTTTAACTTCGTGTTCATTCATTTCTTGCTTCATATGATTCTTTCCTTCTCGCTTTGAAGCCATTGGCCGTTGCTGTGGTTGTTGTTGATGTGATGATTGTTGTCGTTGTTGTTGTTGTTGTTCCTGAGGTTGTTGGTGTTGCTGGTGTTGTTGAGCAGCTGCCGTTAATGCTCCCAAAGGATTCATTGCTGCGTTTGCTTGCATGGATTGATGCAATGCCTGCAGTGAAGCTGACTGGGATGGTGTGATAGTTGCCCTATTAGAAAATAAAGAGCGTTTAGATAACTTTTTTGTGCGTGTTTGAAGTGAGATGTATTTACCACAGTTCAGCGGCGCTTGTGACGGCTGGTGCGGGGAAGGATGAAGTAGAGGAGGATGTGGGAGAAGTAGAAACCTTATCTTTCCCCACCGAGGATTGCTCAATCTTTCAGCCAAGTGAAAAAAAAGGAATGGTTCTAGGTAAGTTTTCTTCTTTTTTTTCTTTTTTCCTTTTTTCTGTTCCCCTTCTTCGTTTCTTCCCCTCTCCCTCCTAAATTTCCCTTGATTTCCCTTTCCTTTCAATATCACTTACCGATTCTCCTTTCAATTCCATATAAGATTTGTTTGACATAGTCGTATGTTACCCTTGAATCGATATATGCAAAAACCAAAGAAAAAAAAATAGAGAGAAAAGCAAAAGAGTATGGAGGGTACAAAATCAAGCAGGAAAAATATTCCAGAGCCACTCAGTTAACGACGTAGGGGTGAGGACAGTTTGAAGAGGAAGAAGGGGATGAGCACGTAAGAGCGAAAACTTTCTTTCTGGGGCAAAAGAACCAGACGTTTTATGAAGAGGTTATCGTCTGACTATATGAGAAAGACCAACAGATGGCATGGTGAGTCATTATTATTGTGTTTTTGCGTTCTTTCAAAGTTCGCGGGAGTGGTTTTGTGAAGGGGAGCGGGGGCCAGAGTCCCAACGCCCAACCTCTTGGTGATCTCTCGTGACTTTGTGACGATTTCTTTGGGCAACTCACCTGACTTGGGAAAAAGAATCGCTTTCCTACCCCATTCTCACAGAAAACCTTTTAATCCATTCGGACGGCGATTTTCCAAATCATTCAAACCCCGTTTCAAAAGTCTTCCAATCACATCAAGAGGCTAAACCGTCTTGTCAAACTCGCCAAGCTTAAAAGCCTTGATATGCTATTGTTAGTCTATACATCGTAACTCGTTACCAATATGAGAATATGTGTGGTACGCATAAGTGGAAAGCATCACAGTAACATAGCTTGTTTGTTCTTTCCATATCTATATCCTACAATACATTGTCCAAAAAGGAAGAAATAATCGATCAAAAAAGGCTTGTATAAAACATATCAGATACCACATCTCGTAGATGAAAGTTGCATCCTGGCAGTTTTCGAAAACGAACAGAAGAAGACAAAGGATGATCAAGTACATGTATGATTCCCCGTTTGAGTTGATGCTCACTACGGTCAGGCGTCCCGCTAAAAGACTCAACAGGGGTGCAAGTGGGCCAGATTGTGTCTTCTATCTACATTTTCCGGGTGCGAAGATGGATTAAAATGGTCGACAGGTTTCTAATGCCAAATATTCATAGGTTTATCCTATGTGTATTAATCAGGTGGATAAAACATGATAACTCTGAAAACTAGATAAGCAATCCCGTGCTCGATTAATTATGATATAAATCTTTGCAAGACTATTCATTGCATCGTACGGTAATGATGGTTGTCAGTGCGTCTGATCTTAACTCTAATGCGTGCTTATTTAGATTCAGGCGATTGACCTGACCAATAGAGAAGCCACGTGTATTCTTAAATGTCTTGCGAGTCGCAAGCTGTTTTACTATGATTGCGCAAACACAGTGAAGGAGATAGATCCGCTAGCCTGGTTTGTGCGAGACAACAAGAAAGAAGGAGTGTAGTTAGTCTAGTTTTTACGAGTGGGAGAAATATTCTCTGTCACAGAGACTTCTATTTCTCACTTGGCTTCCAGCCCAAACATATATACATTTCAGGAAGACCGGGCGGATGACACACTGATTCATGCCAAGGAGCAGACCTGCACTCTGACAGTTTTAACTCCGAATCTTTTTAAAGGGCCGATTCTGCAGTGGCTGTCTGTTGGTTTGGAAAGGGTCATTGTTTGTCCGTTCTGCGTTAGGTCTGTCCCATGTCTTTTCAGCTTGATACTTGTCTTCTTCTCTTTATTTATTAGCAAGGTGAACCTACAGAGAAAGAAGAGATAAAGCATTGCAACGCATAAGAAAGGGCGCAGTCTGCTATTAGTTCCACTTGGTTTTTTCCTTAATGTGGCGCAACTCGTAAAGATGGTCAGCACACAGTTGTGATACTCTAAACCCTTTTTGTGACAATAATGCCAGCCACATCCTCTTTTTGTTTGTCCCATAAAGTTACAGATGTGCCTGTGGAGTTTGAAATTCACCGCTGAGACGACTCAGACCAGCTGATTCTGTTGACAACTTTTTTAACAGAAACTATGTTTTATTTATCTTCATGTTATAAAAGATTGTCCATATAACTATTCAACGAGCACATAGTATACGTAATGGGGTCTTTGTTCTTTGCATTTTTTCCAACTGCTTAGTAAGGCCTCTTTCTTTCTTGGCGAGTTTTTGTGTCCTTTCTTGAATTCAAGTGCAGGCCAAGACAACGCTTAGCTTTTCGGCAACTGATTTCCGTTGAAATAGAACTCCGTCCAACTTTTTTTTTCTACCCAAGAAAACCTTTGTTCGTTTTCTTTTCTTTTCTCTCTTCTTCTAACAGACACTCTCTCTTTCTCTCTGTCTCTCTCTCTCTTATTGCTTTTGCTTTTCACGTTTTTCTAAAGAAATGGGCTGCGGTGACGAAATCAAATCCATGAACTTCTCGCTTTACGGGCAATGGTAAAAAGGAAAACAAAAACGAGTTAAAAAAGACGCTGACGAAGTACCAATCTCAACATATTTCCTTTTTGCTTATGGACTGATAGGCTCGGTATCGCGTCGATTATACGTAAGTACTTTTTATATCAACGTGAAATCACCTTGGCTGATGGTTATCAACTTGCAATGAAAAGTGCTGATTGCTCTGGGTATTGTCGGATTTCTGCAACACGTCGTGTTTTCCATTGTTGGATGGTAATGTTTGCTGGGAGAAAAGGGGGGTGTGAGGAACAGGATGGCAGCTCACATTACGGAATCGAATGATAACAGGGTCATTGCATTCATTCTCGTGTTCGCGGAAATACCATTGTGCATAAAGGTAACATGACCATTTACCTTTCTAACCTGCAGCGATACTGACGATTGTCTCTTGATCCTTTATCGTAGTTTTGCCCTACTAGCCCGAAATTGTTTGTATTACAATCATTTTTCTTTTTGCAGCGATCTATGTATCGAAGAAGTTGTTGACCCATGACGATGTGTAGTGATACATTTATTGCGTACTTTGAAAACTGTTATTTCCGAGCAGCCATGTATCTTGTGTAAGTTTTGTGACAGGAAGGACGAAATACGGGTTTGTTTGTTGGGTTTGACAGTTGAATTTGTTTTTAGGTTTGCTGTCGTAATGTTCCTTTCAAACTTGATGGGTACAGGACCACTGATCGCAGCAGCTGTATGCCTTTTGTTAGCTGCCATCTGTTACGGTAAGTTTATTTGGTTCTGGTTCAAAAGCCGCTTAGTCTGTGTTTTAAATCTCTTTTTTCTTTTTTAGGCGCTGCTGCCTTCACAGGTCAGGCATTTGCTAGTTCCAAGTAAGTCTTTTCTTTGTAATGGATGAGTGAATGGGGGAGTAGAAGGGGGAAAAGAGGGCTTGGATCCATTTTTTACTTATATCTTACACGCTTTTTTTCCAGATTGCTGGGAGGTACGGGTGTCGACAATGTCGTATAGTCCCTCTTTTTTTTCTTTATCCCTTTTCTTTTTATGTGTATCCCTTGTGTAAAATACCACGATTTTTGTCCTTCATAAAGGTTGTCGATACAGAGAAGAAGAAGGGGTGGGGGCTATTGCTCGTGGTGGTGACTTGACTAAATAAGATGATGTGCACATTCAGAGGGTCTCCGCAATTTTTTTTTCTAAAGGGCATATAAAAGGCTTTTAAGAAGAAGCAACATAGTCTATCCATTCCTTTATCTTATTTAGTTCATTTTTTATCCCATGGAGAAATTTAAAGAGGTACCAGCGATAAGGGACCAGTAAGAGATGGCTTATGAGGTCTTTCTTTTTCCTAGAAATTAGCTTCTTTACGAGCCGAGGCTGAAGCAGCCAATGCACGCGCCGATGAATTGGATGCTAAAGTCAAGCAACTGGAGGCTGAACATACTCAGAAAGATCATGAACTCACTTCATTGCAATCGAGGTTGAAGCTTGTTGAAGAGCAATTGGAGAAGACCGAGAACGAACTTAAGAGTTCTTCCAACAAGTAAGCTTATAGAATATAAGAAGTATTTGATGGGTAGAATGGTTAACTTTTTATATTGAATCCATTAGCTTCCGTGAAGCCGACTTGCGTGTGGAACAGTTGGATAAGAAGTCGACGCAACTTGAAAACCAGTTGGCAGAGATGGAAAAGGCATATGAAGAGTATAAGCAAAAATATGAAGCTTCCAGAGCAGAGTTTGAAGATCTTGAACGTCAACTCGAAGGTGTTTAATTTGTCGGTCTTAATAAAAAGTTTAATCGGCCATTGCTCAATTGCTGAGCAGCAGCACTACCAAACACACAAAGAAATATGAGATGATCAGGCCCGTTCTATTTGAGCAAGGAAAGAGGTTGTTTTAAGGTTCGGTTAAAGCAGCTTCCACATCAAGCACGTTTAAACCCCATGATAAGCCCTTGAAAGGAGAGAGAGAAAGAAAGAAAGAGAGAGAGACAGAGAGTAAAGACTAAAGCATGACATGAAAGGTTTTCCCAATCCGTCATCAACGGATGCCATTTCCCCCTTCCCCTGACTCGGCCTTTTCGAACCCCACACGCATGTTCCGCACGTGCTGAACTATTTTTGTCCTCCCCTTTGCCCAGTGAATGAGATACCACCCTATTAGTTTTAGCTCGCATTACCATCCCGAATATTATCGGTTCATTTACTCAGCACATCACGTATAGGAAGGAATTGCATGAATGTCTGATAGATACAATCCTAAAGATTCACTAATCTTTTTTTAGCCAAAAGACAATGGAGCCTCTTTTTTCTTCATATAAAGTTAGGCAAATATAAAGTATGCTCGGGAAATTGAGGTAGATAGAACTTCTTCGATGAGATGACTGCTAGTAAGGTGAGAACTGACTTCCACGGATGAATGGGAGGGCCAAAGCATTGAGTATGAATAGAGTGCATGCTGCTCATTTTTCTGACAGGTTCGGCCATAGGAAGCAGACTCAATGTCTTTGAGAACATCGGCATATCCGATACGTAGGCCACAATTTGTCTTCGCAACAATAGTGTTACCCATTCATGGGTTGCCGGACATCATATGACTGACAATGGTGGCCCTGGAGCCTATCTCATATCGATCATCATCCTGATATCGACTGCGTCACTAACTTCCTCTTTTGACTGACTCGTGTCATTGATGATCCACAAAGACCATCATGAACGAGAGTCAGCTGCAAAGCACCTAATCAGACAAGGAGGGACTGAGACAAGTGGATGATAAGAGAAACTGTTGCTTCTTGCAGGTAAAAAGGGCCGAGAGGAAAAGTGGAAAGAGGATCCCTCACGTGGCCCGGCATGCTCTTGGCAGCTCCACATTGACACGGCAGAAAATCATATTCAAACTCCGGATTTGGTGGGGGAGTACCTATCTGGGTTCCACTGGGTTCCAGTTGACGTACGTCTTACGTGTATTATATCTTTCATAGTCCAATTCAGTTCCTCTTTGCAAGTTACAGACTTACTATTTCAATCCGTTGAACCATGATAAAACTAAAGCTAGTTTGCAAGAAGCACAAATCTTAAAGATGACTAGAGAGGAACTGATATGCGAGGATCAGCATACTGCACAGCAACCCTCTTCTTCCTTCCTTTTTTTTTATAGGTGTGATCAAATATGGAAACGCCTGCGGTGTTATTCGGGGAAAGAAATTTTTAGAACGTATTTTTATTTCTGCTCACCGGACGCTCTTTCGGTCTTTTTCCTTTCTTCAACATATGCTTCACCACGAACCAATACAAGAACAAGAGCCAGAACGAGAACGGGAACGAGTACGAGGGAGAACAGAAGGAACAATAGATTCTTCTCCCAATGACCTCGCTCGAGATAACCACCCGTTGAGCTTGGCGGGAAATTCCTGCAGCGAACTCGATCCCCATGAGGTTGAACCAGACGATCGCATTCATCAATACGTTCCGCCATTTTTAGTCCGAACAAAATCAAGAATTGAAAAAGAAGAATTACATCAAAAATTAGAACAGCAAAACAAACGAACCAGTCCGTATGCAGGCTTATACAGATTTTATGAACGATATTCAGCATCCATTCTATTGGAAAACAAAGCAGCCGTTGCCCGAGATCATTTAGGTATTTGGAAATTAGGACAGAAAACAAAAGAACAAAAAAGAAAAAAGACAGCTACAAGAGTAATGGAAAGAGTGATAATTGTTTATTTCTAGCCAACGAACGAACATTTCTTGCATGGTTACGGACCTCATTATCATTGATCACTGTTGGTGTCGGTAAGTTATTCAGCTCAAAACGAATTTAGGGAGTCGAGACTCATTTGGCCCATTCTTTGTCAAAAATATTATAAACAATTTGGATCATGACAGCCATCACTCAATTATACCATTTGACACCGGCTGTGGGCGAAGATACTCGTGCTCGGTCGGCCGGACGAGCTTTGGGTGCGACTTTTGTTGTCTTTAGTATTCTGTTTCTTTACTTTGCCAATATCCGGTACTTCCATTCCCAGGTGGCTCTTACCAAAGGTATGTTCCCCGCCAGTCGAGGAGCCATTTTATTTGGATCCACCTGTGTCTTGGCTGTCCTGGTTGCCATGTTTATTGTCGTGCTGACGGAAAATAAATGATCCCCCGCCATACTCTACATGTACTCCACTGTAAGTTTATTTTTCCCTCGCTATTTTCCTTTTTGTTTGAGCCCAAATGAATAGCTTATTTGTATTAAATTGGCAATACGCTCCCCCCATACACACATAAAGTGCAGGTACTTCCGGATAGTAAGTTAGCAGTTTTTAGTCTCCTTATATTTTCTATAAACAAACATGTATGGAACGATCGCCCCACCAACCAACCACTGACAACAGGCTTGTTTCGTGTTTTTTTGGACCTCCTTTAACATAAGCATATAAGAAAACCTCTTCCCATTTTTCCCATTTCTCTCTTCCTCCCTCTCCTCTCTAAACCATCAAACGCAGCCACTCTTTCTTCTTTTTTTTTTCCTTCCCTTTCTACGTCCTTTACAACGCGTTCTCCGTTTTCTATCTTAATTGCTATTCATTCATGACTGCCCATAACAAAGCTGCTTTACTCAACCCTATTCGACCAATAAATACTACTGGAGGTCAATGGTAAGATAAATTTGAACTACAAAAAGGAAGGAAGCCATAAACTCGTTCTTTTCTGTATAGCTCATGGTGTGGCAAATATGGCCATCAACGCGGAAGTTGCCCGTTCCTCAGATGATTTATACATCCACCCACTTTTTATGTTCTGTAATATATACATATATGCCATTAGCAACGCAAAAACACAGAAAGAAAAAGTTCTATTATTATTAGGCATTACTGAAAAAATAAAAACCAACCATGTGCCATAAAAGAATAAAATAAATCTCGGGCTTTCATGACGAAAAATAAAAAGAGTAATAAGGCTTCTGTGTCCATGGGCGGATCCCGATGTCAAATGGTGACAAGGAGAAGGAAACTTTGATTTAGTTTGAAAGGCGCTTGCCTGATTTTAAAAAACTCCGGAACAAACCGAGAGAGAGAAAAAGAGAAATACGGAATGTCTGGTTTCAGCATTTGCGTGTTCGTTAGGATAAAGTATGAACGATCGGAAACCATTGCCGCGAGATTCAATTTCTCCCGCCATGCTATTCGTGACGATAAGAATTACAGGAGTCAACTCCATTCCGCAGTCTGATGGGCGCACGGATGTCAGGTCCTAACACAAGGTTTTGTTTTGTTTTTCTTTATATTGGAAACACAATTCTCATCTCATCTAAACAATCTCCATTCGAGATTCTTTACAACCATACGCCGACGGCGTAATCTCGATCAGACACGGTCGAGGAATCGATATAGCAGGGATTTCCTAAACAATGCATCATCAGCATCTGGAACAACAACAACAAAATAGAAGGACTCACGCTCTCAGGTCTATCAAAGAGATAGGCATACAGACAACGCAGGACAGTTTCATGTGCAATAATTAAGACGTCGTTCTTCTCACGTTCTAATTCCATAATAACTGATTCTAGGCGGATAGCAAGATCGTGATACGACTGAAAATATCCATTTAGTACGTTTGCTGTCACCATGTCTCATGTGAACTTAGTTACCTCAGCACGAGGGTAACGGTGTCTGTAAGGTTCCTGACGCGCCCTGATCACTTCTTCTGGGAACTTTTCCTAACATCTTTAATCTTAGCTAATAACCCTTTTTTTGTTCTAGACCACTTTCTCCTTTTCCCACCTTGATTTCTTCCGCTGTCATCCCATCCACAACGCCGGGATTCAATTGGTTCAAGACAGAGTGCTGTCGGACAGGTATACCAGCCTTGGCAAACGGAATCGCAGTTTGTTTACCTTTCTTTCTAGTCGATGTCCAGACCTAAATGGTTTTGGTTCAGTATCCTTTCTTTCTGCTCGACTTGATGCTAGCCACCGATCTTCTTAACTAACCGTAATCGGTCTTTCTTGATCCTCTGTAATTCCTGAGGTAGTCCGTTTCTGCTCACGGTAGGAAAGCACAAAATCCTTGAGTTTTTCTGCATAAGCTTCACCTTCCAGTGATAATGTTGAGTCATCCTTGTACGTTTGAGGATCCTTTGCATCTCCAGCCTAGAATCAAAACTCTCAATCCTTCTATTCCTGCTTCCCTCGTTTGGTTGTTACCCGAGCAAAATAGATAGTTCTAGGTCGATTGTGCAGGTTCATCAGATAGTACACAATGCGCGACTGTAGGAAAGGATCATCAATACACCGTTTCGGTTATGTTACAGTCATTTATCCTTACTTGCAAGTAACCTTGCACATTGTTCACGATCAGTTGTTCACCGACATTCATTAATTTCACAAACGGCAAGGATAGATCCGCAATCGTTTCATAGTTGGCCATGTGCTGTTCTATCCTATTCTATTCGTGCAGGTTCAGGAGGTCATTCGTCCACGTTCCCTAGTGTTCTACATACTGTATAATCCTTCACAGCCTCCTCTGGATCCCATCCAACATACTTTGAACCAAACAAAGGGAAAATTCAGTCAGGGTGTATATGGATACACAAAGGGAGCCAGCTACTTACATCTGGTGATGATATCTTAACACTTCGAATATTGGCCAGAACAATCTCGTTTTTGTTGCAGATCGATTCTGAACAAGTGTTTATATCAGTTGCTCCTTCCCCTTGCATGAAAATATGTCTTACCAATAAACAATGGCTAATTTGGTTTTTCCATGACAATCAAAACAAAAATGTTGGCCATAGGTCTTTTCCCTCCTTTTTTTTCTTGTTAATGCTCAGCTTACATGAATGCCATTGGCTCGTAGTTTATCATGAATAGCTCGCCGCCGATCCTCCGTTACATTGTTGCCATCGTAGATACCGACCTGTCCCCCGCCTGTTTCGAGCCATTCAATCATATCATCTAAGCATTCATCTGCAATCTTCAGTCGTTGCTGAAGGGCTTCATGGTTGCCTATTTTTATACAATATTTTGGCGTGAGTTATGCAGAATAAGACGATCAGATGAATGATGCTTGATGGAAACCCTTACTTGGATCGAAATAATCGTTCGGGATGGAACCCATACGTTGTCTTCGATAGTTTCCAACGCTAAATACTTTGGTTGAAACACCCAACCAGCGCATATAGCGACAAAGCGATCGTGACACGTGGGTTTTCCCTCTAGCTGGGAGGCTGTTTTATAATGATAATGAGCACCTTTTCACGCTAACCTTATGCTCGCCAGTGTATGAGGACTTACCCCACCGTGATGACTGCTACAGCGCCTGCATGGAACAATCTACCGCTTGCTGTTTTGTAAAGTTGAGCAGCCATGCAGTTGGTTTAAAGAAAATGAAGATAAAAACGACGGTTCCCCTCGGTGTTTGAATCGCTACCTCCTTTGCGATGCACACCTGCCAAAGAGGACACGTGGCTATAAAGTGCTGTCTCTCAGCTGCTTCGCACAAAGTTCCACAAGATTCACGCGGCTTATTGCTTAACCGCTAAGGTTTAGAGATGATCTCGTTTATCTTGAATTAAATCTGAATGCTTGTTTTCATTCTTTCAGCCAAAAGTGGCGTCTTTGGCCCTATTAAACATTAGCCAGTAAGGTGATGAACTAGCATATCGCAAAGAACAATTGTTCAAATGAGCCTACATTGGTATTCTTTAAAAAAAAACAAGCCTTGTGAGATAAATCAAAAGTTGCAGACAGTGTTAATCTGGCACTAGGGATGCATGACCATTTGCAACCTTGGTAACGATGGATGAAATTAACAATCATGCTTTGTATTAAGTGTTGTTCCAATAATAACAAGACTGATTACTGTAAACGTCTGCTTTTGTAACAATATTGTGTTCTCAGTTTCTATGCTGGATTTGAGCGCCACAGATATTGCAAACTAAGTCTAATTACACCGACAATATAACTTTTTGATGCATGCAGATATTATTCCAAAAGAGATAATGATTGGGAAGTCCGAAGGCAGTTTCCTACGGTTCTGTTTGCACTTAGAGACCAATTTACAACGACAATTTCAAGATAACCAGCGACGACGGACCTGTAGCCGAATGGAAACATTCAATTGTAAAAGATGCCTTTGAGTGTTACTGATTACGAGCGTTATATGGTTGCAAGTTCGTCGTCTACTAACCTACAACTTTCTATATACGCATGGCTTATTAATGGGTTAGGTGATACCTGATCGCTTGCCTTATCAAAAAAATTGATTTCTGTAAGTGAACGGCCATTGTCTGTTTGATTCAATCATGTTAGAGGCAATGCTATGTAAATTTTCTTTTGCTGTTGCTCATATATGGGAGGTTACTGCAGCAGTCCCGTGTCGGTACTTTTTTGCTCTGAAAGATGGGGTTTGGTCAATGGTCCCTTGGCGGGAAAGCTCATTCAGTCCTTTACGTGTTAGAGTTCACAGAGATAGCCATTATGCTAGTATGCCGCTGTCAGACAAAGAATCTCTATGAAGCTTACCCAATGCGATAATCTGCTTTCGCCTATATATGTTATTGTCAGTTAAGCAATGTATATTTCTTAGCTTGATCGGTTTGCTTCTAAAGTACTATCATGTACACTAAAAGGAGGGAAAATGAGCACCTACTAATCATTTCTGTTCATCCTAAGCATATATAGTCCGTTAATTCTATGCTCCGAATATCTGATATTGTTTTTTCATTTTATCATAATAGCCATCTTTGGTAATTCTTACGTTTATCGCATCAAGCTAGGCCTACTATGACAGGTGTCTCTTACATCTGGCATGCCACTAAAGTCTTTCCTATAGTAGTATCAAACTGATTCATCTCGGGATGACATGTCATAGTTTTGTTTATAGACTTTGATTGTTTAAGGGTTCCGCTCCCGTGACAGCAGAGCGATCCTCATCTTCGAGAATTTCCCAGAATGGGTTAAGTCCTTCTTATCCAGAGTAAACGGCATGACTCCTGCCAAGAAGCTCGACAAGCTGTTGGGATCCTTACTGTTAATAGGTTTTCTTTTTCAAACACTAGCCTTATTTCCACGTTGTTTCCGACTGTTCGCCATCGGACAAACACGTTTTGAGGTAATCTTACACTCTCATTTAGGTCTTTCTTTCTTTGTATTGTTTGGGGTAACGTTATCTAGCCAACTAATATGTGGGCGTTAATTGCTAAGGTTTCACAAAAACCAGCGCAGAAATGGCAAAGCCATACACGAGTGTTCTTTGTCAGCTTTACGCTATTGACGAAATAAACAGAAAGATACCCTAGACCATTATCTATGTATCAGTCATAAGGCCATTAGAGGATGACATATGAAGCTGCTTGGTTCTTCGCTTTTACGGCTAATTATGGTTTAGCTATTGTCAAACCCAGAATAGTATCACGCCTAAGATGAAAGAAAATCGGATTTTTGAGACAGAACAGGTATTTGAAGCGCCGCGTCTGTCTAGTAACGGAGATAGTTTGCATATACCCGGTCTAAAAGACCGAAAGCATAACTGTAATTGCTGAACGTTCTCATATTGACTTCCACGCGGTCTAGGAAACAAAAAGTATATTCGAAACAGTGAGATATCCACAACCAGACGTGTATTAACGATGATATCAGGCGGGAGCTGAAGATATGGTGCTAAATTGGTTTGGCCAAGATATGACATTCTGTTAACTTTAATAAGCATGAAAAGAATTTAAGGAGAAAGATATAAAGGTTGTGCTGCCTATAATGTTATCCAGGGTAACTGTCCGTGTGATCAACAATCAAAGAATGCTTGTCAGAGTTGCTATTTTTATATTCATTGTAATACTACCTTGCAGAAAGATGATTACCAGGTTCATATCATCGACTCTATCCCAACCGGTGATATATGTCTTATCCATTTACAATCAATCGTGCAGAGATATTTGTTGTTCTTTTCGATTTTTTTTTCTGTTTCTGTTTTATCTTTCTCTATAAAATGAAAAAGAGTGAATGGGCAAGAACATACCTTCATGTAAATGCTATGACTAATTAAGCCGAATCAAGAGATCTAGATGAAGGCATGATATAGTAAGTTAATCGCGACAAACAGTAATCATATCGGGAATCATCTTGCCAATACATAGAAGCGTATATAGAGTTGGGATAAGCATTGTATGCTAAGGTGCATTAGACTGTCTTAACTCTGGTATTTCTGGAGCTGTTGGTTTTATAAGAATTGCGATCAAATGAACAAAAAGGAGTGGTATTCTACCGATACGAGCAATGTTATTCAGAGCAAACAAAAGAGAAAGCAAGTAGATAAATCGCCTTTCTTTTCCTCCTAACATGCTACATGGTAGAATTATCTTAGTAAAAACCGATTGAGACTGAGCGGACAAGAAGGCTGTGTCATGGCTTTCGAGATTTTTAAGACCATTGAGACATATCGCAATGGTGAACTAATTAGGCGACCAGTTAGTTCCGGTTATATAAACTTAAATTCCATTTTCTGCGACATGCTCCGAACATTCAAACGGACGTGTAACAGAGGAAAATGTAATAGCTGTCAGGAATAGAACCAAAATGTTCACCTAAGGCGTGATCTAATCACAAATACTGATTCGTCATTAGCATTTCAGTTCAAATGATTTCAATAGTAATAGCTATATGTTCCTCTGCCATTGCGAAACAGCCAATACTCGCATACAAGCAGTTGCTAAATTTCGATTGTCCCACACCAAACCAAATTATGACTCGGAAGAATAAGCCATGGGGAAAACAGTAGATCATATGGGTAGCCTAGACGTTATTTCGTATGCTCATCAAATAAACATAGTATTGCATGTTTTAAAATAAGTCAACGTAAGTTTGTATTAACTTCGTCCCGTGCAGTTTATATCCATACCAATTCAGTTGAGCAATAGGATCGACAAGCAGGACATTAATCGGGAAATGAACCAGTTGTTTCCATATTAGAGAGCGATCAATGGTTTTATTTGTTCATCTCATTTATTTACAACATCACCTAATCTCTATCTTTGGATAGAGAAGATGTATTGTTTGGTTGTTGTTTGTGGGTGTCACTGGCGCGAAATTGGTCGCATGAGCTCGTGTGACATTATAGGAAACTGAGGGCGAAAATTAGTTCTATTTGGGAATGGTGTTTGCCCGCTCTTTTATTTTCTTTGTTTTTCCCTCTTCCTCTCCATTTCTTCATTTCTCCCCCTTCCGCTCCTTTTCTCTTTTTTTTTTTTTTTTTATTTTTTCATGTAAGATTAACCTATGTTGGCTATATATCTTTTGTTATTAGTCCAGATCGTGTACGCTATAGATATACGCAAACATCATACGGCCACACGTCTTCCGAATGGGACTGTGTATATCTTAGGTGGTATTCGCGCCACAGACAAATTCATTTCGACTGCCTTGACCCTGCGTATCAACAACGACCTATCTGTGTCTTCTACTGCACATCAAACAGAAACCATCGCAGGACACTCTGCTTATTGGCATACATCCTCCCACTCCGTTCGAACACTATTTGGTCTGCATCAACCATATATTTTAAAAAATACACCGGCATTAAACGTCCCATCACCTCGTTACCATCATACATCTATCGAATTAGATAAAGCCATCTATGTCATAGGTGGTCGTTCTTCATTATACTCAGAATACGGTGATATCTGGAAATTCATCTCAGATACCTGGTATCTTCTCAGGACCCTTGATCATACTTTGGCTGGTCATTCTACCATCGCGTATCACTATTGGCTGATTTCATGCTTTGGTGCAACCAATGGTGGAAATACTCTGTTGCGACAGTGTACTTGGTTTGATACCAGAACGCTTAGCTATACAACTATCGCTGCAAAACCACCTCCACGAATACATGCCTGTATGACACTTTTACCTGGCCGGAGCAGTGCCCGTGCCATTTTGTTCGGTGGTCAATCCCACACAACGGATCTTGGCGATTTATGGGAGGTGCACCTAGCTGAACATCCAGCCCAAATGACTTGGCATCTTATCGGGAAAAGTCAACCCCGATCTGGCCATGCTGATGTTTTGCTCAACGATACGATGTTAATGTACTACGGCGGTTCTACTGAGGATGTGGTCTATTTAAATCTGGAAAATAGAAAATGGATCTCATCGTCATCGAGACCTCGACTCCACATACGGCAGGCAGACGCAGTCTCGGGTGGATCCATCGAAGGCAAAGAAGAAAAACAAGGATTAAAAGGAGGCGAAATTGCAGGCATTATTATTGCTGTTATAGGTTTCCTAGTTTTGAGTATTTCATACTTTGTGTGGAACCATCGGCGTCAAAGACAAAGGAATCGACCTAGCCCCCGATCCAGATTCAGTTTGCAACCACCTGCTCTTCCCCGCGGTAATAATGAAGCGCGACTGTCACTCGGAAGTATCCTCATGAGACAGCGTTCTGAAACAGAGGACAGCCTCATTGTACGGATGCCTGAACCGGCTAAAATCCAATCTCGAATCAGCCAGATTTCGTTCGGTTCACAGTTCCGCATATGTAATGTTGAAGAGGAGGAACCAAAAGCGGTCGTATCAACGGCAGATGGACCGAAAGCAGCTGTGGTGCCTGATATGCCACCAACAATATTAATGGATGAATATGAAACCGAATGCAATGGGCAAGATTTAAAAGAACGGCAACATCCTTTGGCAGTTGACCCCATCAAAGGACGACGAGAAAGCACAACGCTAAAACGGCTAACGCTCAATATTTTCGCCGCGCGTCAACAACAGGACGAGGGAACGCTTCCAAGCAGCGGCACATCAGCATCGCCGTCTTCTCTGAAGCTTTCGAAACGTAATACAATCGGTAGTCCAATCCTCGATTCTCCAGCTACAGCTACACCAACGAACAGGCGACGATCCAGCTTATTTCGTCTTCTCCAACTTCCGATGATTAACGCTACTGGCCCTCCGAAAAAGCTTAGTCGTGCTTCTCAAACAGGTTCCATTGGAGGGAAGTCTGTTGCGTCGATCCAATGGGTTGAATTTAATGATGCAATGGATTACAAAGAACAGCATGGAAACGCTTCGATGCATTTGACGGTAACCAACCCTAGACGAAGCATGACAATTGCTAGCGGTCGTACAAGTCTTTGTACGGAAGCGAGTAGCCCAGCATCTACGCCACGAAGTGAATCTTTCCCACGCCAATACCATCTTTCGGAATCAGAGGCGTTATCGTGGGGTGATGACCTTGTGGATCGCATCAACCATCATCGTCAACTATCGCAAAATAGACGACAAAGTTTTGGAAGCGACAAGACGTTTACTCTCCATCATCAAGAGGGCAGGTCCCCACCGGATAGTCAAACTTAGAAAAGCTGTCATTGTATATTTTTTTACTACTTTATCCATTGTATTTTTTGTGAATTCCGATAGCCGTAGAGAGCGCGGATTATATAGCGGAAATAGAAAGAAGAAGAACCATTCTTATCTAGCGCCCAGTTACCAGCCTGGATCAGCAGTTATTTGTACAAGTGCCCTTGGATAGAAACGATTTACATATGTATATAAGAATTTTTATTGTCTTCTTATTTATAAAGTTGGCTTATGTGTGATAATCATTTCAATGAGTAACTGCAATCTTTCCTCTGTCTGTTTTGCAGAAAGTAGCAGCGGAAAGGGGGTCTGTGTGTTGCGTTTCACCAAAAGGAAATTACTTACTTTCTGGAGAGAGTGTATGCCATTAGAAATTCACCGGGCCGTACAGCTCGCCGCACTTTATCTAATCAAATGCCGCTTGTGTATGTACGCTTCTCTGTTGGGAGTTGGTAATTATAACTGAGCAATATTTAAGACGATCTAGCATTAGAATATGGAGAAAAGAATGACTCGTTCTAGAGTAAATAGATCGTAATATGTCCTCAAGGAAAGAAGGCAGTTGCAAAGATGAATGAGAAAAACCATCAAAATCGATCCTTACTCATGTGGTTCGCAAGTACATTAAAAAAGTATTACATAGAGCTGGCAAGAGAAGTATTTCGAGCCAAAAGAGTTGAATATAATCGAAGTACTATGCAACAACATACATCGATTTCACCGCAATTTACTGTTTCAAACCACCTTGTTAGTCCGGCAACCGGACAACTATACTGCCGGTGATTTTTCGAACGCAATCTCTTGCGGCGGTCATTCCCTGAAACAAAATGGTATAAAGTCCGCTCCGCCCATCACGCAGCCAGTCAGCCAGCCAGAGAAGGAAGCGTCAGCTTTGACTCTATTTTCTCTTCTCTTTCCTTACTCTTTTGTTTTTCTTTCTTTTCTGGTTAACGGTATAGACAGTCAAAGGAACGAGATAAAAGCTTCATACCCAGAAAAGTTCCCTTGTTTTCAGGTATGCTCTTGTTGACCGTGTCATGTTGTCAACATGCTCATGAATATCTTGGCACTATCCATAAGTCTCATACGGAAATACGCCTCTCCGAAAAAGTTCCCGCTTAACTGTTTCATAAAAGAAAAAAAAAAGGAGAGATAGAATACCGTTTACGATAATGTTCGACCTATCGTGGCGTCGTATTTTTCAACGACGTACTCGTACAATTTCAACACGCGTTTGGCTTGGCGTTTTGATAGCGGCGCTGGCCGCCACATGGATGACTCAAGTATCTGCTCAACATGTAGCTATGGAAAAAACAGGATTCGAAAGGTTACCTGATAAGTTCTTCTATTTCAAAGATTCTTCGGTACGGAGAGTAGAATGAGAGAGAGAAAAGGGCTAGTTGTTTGACTGTGCTTGTAGGTCGTATTGTGGCTAGATAGCAACTCACACGCTGTTTGGCGATCGGAAAATCATGGAAAGCATTGGGATAGGGTTTCCGATATCCCTGGAAATGAGGCAACGTTTATGTATGAACATCCCTTTGATCATGACAAGGTAAAATTTATGCAAAAGGGGACGGCTGGGTTGATAACATGCCATTTCCTTTAGGCATATGTGTTGGGTAAAGGGAAAACCCACTGGAAAACGGTTGACAAGGGAAGGACATGGCAAAGATTTGACACTCCCGTTGAACCTGGGTCGGGCGCTCAACATTTGTCTTTCCATGCCAGCCGTGCTAATTACGTTCTCTTTACTGGCTTTAAATGCAACCTTGGTGGTTGGACAGGCCTGGATTGCCGTTCGGAGGTAAAATAAGCTCACTTTATTGTGAAGCGTGGGAGAACTAACAATTAAGAAACAAACAATGACAGACATATTATACCCTGAACAACTTCGAGGAACTGACGTTGTTGCGAACTCATACCTCTTCTTGCATCTGGACAATTTCTAATGAAAAGTTCCAAAACGCACCTACAAAAGAAGTGATGTGCGTTGAAGGCCCAAAGAAAGGTGGATTGACCAGTTTGCTTGACCCTGAATCACTTCGATTGGTCCAATCCGAAGACTTCTTCCGTACGGACCAACCCGTTAATTTTAACACTGGAAATGAGGTTCGAGGAGTAATCGCAGTCAGTACCATCAACCAATTCTTGATGGCGGCAGTCAAACCTTCACCAACAAAGCCAGACATGGATCTATATGTCTCATTGGATGGCGAAAAATGGCACGAAGCCGTCTTTCCTGTGGATGCTAATGTTCATGAAAAAGCCTACACCATTGTGCAATCTACCAGCAGTTCGATCCTGGTGGATGTACTGGACAGTAGCTCCAATTTTGGCACACTTTATAAATCGAATTCGAATGGAACTTTTTTTGTAAAGAGCTTGGAATACACCAACAGAAACATCATGGGAATTGTTGACTTTGAAAGAATGCAAGGAGTGGAAGGTATCATGATTGCCAATATTGTTGCCAATCATGAGCAAGTCGAAAGAGCAAACTCAAAGAAAGAAATCCAGACGCGAATGAGTTTTGACGACGGGGCAACGTGGAAGCCAATCAAAAACGTAAAGGATATCGAAGGAAGGGATATGCCCTGTTCAGATGGCCAGGTAAATTCCGAGAGCCGACAAAGAAAGTAAAAGGAAGGAATAAGCCTGGAGTTAACATGTTTTCTTTTTCAAGTGCACACTCCACTTGCATTCAGTTACTTCCCCGCATAACAGCGGTCAAGTTTTTAGCTCGAATAGTGCTGTTGGCGTTTTGATGGGCGTTGGTAACTTTGGCCGCAGTTTGTTGGAGTATGACGAATGTGACACTTACTTGTCGGTCGATGGTGGACTGAACTGGAAAATGGTGCGCGAAGGCGCTCATATGTACGAGTTTGGTGACATGGGTTCTATACTGGTCCTTGTGGATGATGAAAAGGTCACTGACCATGTCTGGTGGAGCAAAGATAGAGGCAATAGCTGGTTAGTATTACAAAATGAAGTTGTTTTGTTTTTCTGATTTTAATCACCTTTTTCTCTTTTTATCGTAGGCAAAAGCTTGATCTTGGAATCTCTATCCGGGCACGCATATTGACGACCGATCCTGAGTCTACTTCGCGTAACTTCTTAATCATTGGCGGAACGTCAAGATCTTCAGACTCCAATGTTCAAGCTATCCATTTGGATTTCAGCTCCGTACATCCTCGTCAATGTCAATTAACCGAGAATGACGACGCCAGAAGCGATTTTGAAAAGTGGTTCGCTCGTGATCTTACTCCTGGTCCTGACTGTTTAATGGGGCACGAGCAAATCTTCTATCGCAGAAAGGCTAACAGCGACTGCTACGTGGGTCGCGATTTCCAAGATCCAATCGTAGAAATGAAAAATTGCCCTTGCACTGAAGCCGACTATGAATGTGATTACAATTTTCAGAGAGATGCTAACGGTCGCTGCGTCCGAATAGGACCAGATCGATTGACGCCTGAACAATGCAAGTCAAAAGACGACACTTATCCTGGTTCCAGCGGATACCGGCTTATTGCTGGAAACACATGTATTCGCGACAAAGGCAAGATCTTGGACGAGCCTGTTACTCGCAAATGCAGCGACAACGTGAAAGGGGCGTCGGATTTTGAGCAGTCTTCCAGCCCTATTACCACTACGCAAGCATCGGAGGACGACATTCAGAGATTTCAGACTGTGTTTAACAGTGAGATTGAGCAGTTCACTTATTTTAAGGATTCTGCGGCAATGCTCCTCAGGCTTCAAAATGGCGAACTATGGCATACTAAAGAGCATGGAATGCAATGGAAACGGGTTATCGACAATGAAAGCAAAGTCCGTAGCTTTGTTATGCATGAATTTGATAATACACGTGCCTACGCTATACTGGAAGAAGGAATCCAGGTCACTGAAGACCAAGGTGAAACATGGAAAAAACTGGATACTCCTGCTAAGCCTAGTGGACGAGCTCTTCAAGTGCTCGATTTCCATCCGCAAGAGAAAGACTGGCTTTTGTTCATCGGAGATCCGGCTGCCAACCGACATGGAGAAGCCTATGTTTCTAGGGATCATGGCAGAAATTGGGAAAATTTGGATATGATTGTTCAAAAATGTATCTTTGGTCGGGACTCGCACTATGAAATCCAAAAGGAAACGGTATACTGCTCTGCTTACAATGACAAGTTGGAAGAGGATGAACTTCGACTTATCCGCACAGTGGACTGGGGAAAATCAAAAGAAACCTTGTTTAACAAGGTGGTCGAATTCTTTGTCATTGAAGACTTCATGGCTGTAGCCTCCAATCACAAGGGAGATCTCGCTTTATATGTTAGTGTTAACGGAAAGACCTTTGCAGAAGCACAGTTTCCGCCCAACCAATATATTGACCGAAATGTAAGTCCTTTTCATAAGCAAACAATAGCAATGCACTTGCTCACCTCCTTTCCTTTTGCTAACTGCAATTATCGATCAGACGTTTACCGTTTTGCAGTCGACAACGCATTCTATCCTCTTGAATATCTTCAAGTCGGTTGGTTTTAGCAAAGCCTACGGTACGCTATACAAGTCGAACGAGAATGGTACATTTTATCACCAGTCTTTGCCTGATACAAATGGTGATGCGAGAGGTTTTGTGGACTTTGAGAAAATGCAAAGTATCGATGGCATTATTCTTGCCAACCAAGTCACCAATGCGAACGATCTTGCTCTTGGTCGAGAAACTACCAAGAGAGTCCGTACGATGATTACTTGGGATGACGGTGGACATTGGGAACCACTGAAACCACCCCACAGATTTGATTGTCTAGGAAGAGACTGTACGTTGAATCTCCACAGCCGCACGGATATTCATGGTCCAGGAGCTATTTTTACTGCAAGTGGAGCGCCAGGACTTGCTATGGGCGTAGGCAACGTGGGCCCGTTTTTATTACCCTATGAGCAAAGCGATACGTTTTTAACGCGAGATGGCGGACATAGTTGGGAACAAATTAAAGATGGAGAACATCTGTACGAATTCGGTGATCAAGGGTCCCTTCTTGTGTTAATCAACGACGAGGGTCCGACCAACGAGCTTCTCTATTCCTGGGATCAGGGTGTTACATGGCATTACTATCGCTTTTCTGAGACGTTGATCCGTGTTAGTACACTTACTACGGATCCAAAATCATCAACACTTAAGTTCGTGATTGTTGGTCATACAAGAGACCGTCAGCGATCGCCAGTGTTTATCACGGTTGACTTCGCAAACACGAAAACTCGCCATTGCGAAATGGACAAGAATTATCCAGACAAAAGTGACTTCGAGCGATGGATTCCTAAGGATGATGATGGCGATGATGCTTGCTTGTTGGGAAAAAAAACTGCCTATTGGAGAAGAAAGAAAGACCGTGTCTGTATTGTCGGTAACCGCTTCAAAGAACCGGAAACGGTGCAAGAAAATTGTGAATGCCGTGATATAGATTTCGAGTGGTATGAACTTTGTCCTTGACCTTTTTTTTTTTTTTTTTTTTTTTTTTTTTTTAGG